>JAIPRM010012899.1:0-11797 GCA_025469315.1 Stegophylla sp. TES_Ste_2020 | reverse complement strand
GAGGGATAGACAGCGAGGACCAGAAGCTAACTAATTAGTTAAGATAAAGTTTGTTGTAGGCCGAAGGCCAACCCACAGATGGCGTAGGGCCGTCTATAAATTGTAAACTTTTATATTATTGTTTATACTTTTGTTGCATGTATTTGATGTCAAATAAACGATGTGGGGGAGCTGGTGAATTGCCCATTAGGTATTTCCGGCCCCCCATGATACCGTAAAAAAAAAAAAAAAGGTAGGTTAGGTAAGTCATCTCGCTGATCGGTTTCACTCTCTATCACTCTTTCTCTCTTCTCTCTCTCACACTCTTTCTGTCTCTCTCTATCTTCTCACTCTCTCTCTCTCTCTTCTCCCTTTCCCTTTTCTTTCTAATTCTGTTTTATCTATTATGTGTGCATTTATGTATTTATTTATTTTTTTGATACCTTATTTCCTTGCGTTATTCGATTCGCTGAAGGTACGTTTGCGTGATGTGGGCGAGGGCATCGGTAATCCGTAGTTAACAACTTGCGTGGTTGCTTAAGTCGCCTGATTCCGTGTACTGGACGTAGTCTTAATAATGTGAGGGTACAAGATAGTTTTAACTTAAATTTATAAATACACATATTATTTAAAACGGAATTAGTGTGCGTATTAAGTAGGTTAGGTAGGTCATATTCATTTGGTAGGTTAAGTAAGTCATCTCGCTTATCGGTTACACTCTCTCTCTCTCTTCTTTCTCTCTCTCTCTCTCTCAGTCTCTCTCTTTTCTTTCTAAATCTGTTTTATCTATTTTGTGTGCATTTATGTATTTATTTATTTTTTTGATACATTATTTCCTTGCGTAATTCGATTCGCAGAAGGTATGATTGCGTGATGAGGACGAGGGCATCGGTAATCCGTAGTTAACTACCTGCGTGTTGCTTAAGTCGCCTGATGCCGTGTACTGGATGTAATTTTAATAATGTGAGGGTACAAGATTGTTTTTACTTAAATTTATAAGTACACCTAGTATTTTAATCGGAATTAGTGTTCGCATTAAGTAGGTTAGGTAGGTTAGATTCATTATGTAGGTTTAGGTGGGTTAGGTAAGTCATGTTGCTGATCGGTTTCACTCTCTCTCTTTCTCTCTCTCTCTCACTTCTCTCTTTCTCTCTTCTTTCTAAATCTATTTTATCTATTATGTGTGCATTTATTTATTTATTTATTTTTTTTGATACCTCATTTCCTTGCGTTATTCGATTCGCTGAAGGTACGCGTGCGTGATGGGAGCGAGGGCATCGGTAATCCGTAGTTAACAACTTGCGTGGTTGCTAAAGTCGCCTGATGCCGTGTACTAGACGTAGTCTTAATAATGTGAGGGTACAAGATTGTTTTAACTTAAATTTATAAGTACACATATTATTTAAAACGGAATTAGTATGCGTAATAGGTAGGTTAGGTAGGTTAGATTCATTTGGTAGGTTAAGTAAGTCATCTCGCTTATCGGTTACACTATCTCTCTCTCTTCTTTCTCTATCTCTCTCTCAGTCTCCCTTCTCTCTCTCTCTTTTCTTTCTAAATCTGTTTTATCTATTTTGTATGCATTTATGTATTTATTTATTATTTTGATACCTTATTTCCTGGCGTAATTCGATTCGCAGAATGTACGATTGCGTGATGGGGACCAGGGCATCGGTAATCCGTAGTTAACAACCTCTGTGGTTGCTTAATTCGTCTGATGCCATGTACTGGACTTTATTTTAATAATGTGAGTCTACAAAAGTGTTTTAACTTAATTTTATAAATATACATAATATTTAAAAAGGAATTAGTGTTCGCATTAAGTAGGTTAGGTAGGTTAGATTCATTAGGTAGGTTTAGGTAGGTTAGGTAATTCATCTCGATCATTCCACGGACAACAGTCAAATTATCAAGTCGTCGTCTACCGATATTCAAACCACAGCCCGAAAATGACCGGTCGCGGTAAAGGAGGTAAAGGATTGGGAAAAGGAGGAGCGAAACGTCATCGTAAAGTGATCCGTGATAACAATCCAAGGTATCACCAAGCCCGCTATTCGTCGGTTGGCTCGTCGTGAAGGAGTGAAACGTATCTCCGGACTTATCTACGAAGATACCCGCGGTGTGTTGAAGGTGTTCCTGGAAAACGTAATCTGTGACGCCGTCATCTACACCGAGCACGCCAAGAGGAAGACTGTCACCGCTATGGACGTAGTCTACGCTCTGAAACGTCAAGGCCGCACTCTGTACGGTTTCGGAGGGTAAGTCTTTTGTTCCAATTCACACTTTTTTCTAAAAAAGCAGCAGGCATATCAGCAATAACAATAGCAACAGCTTAAACTTCAAGGCCAGATCCTGGAGACGCTGAAGGACTTGAAGCAGACCCAACAGGAGCAATACGCTGAGTTGCAAATACAAATCGGGGCAATTGTCAGTGAGCGTTCGGTTGGAGCTGACACAACTGTACGTGATGCCCTGTTGGACATCAAGGCTAACATGCACTCTCAGAGGGAAGCACTGTCCCAAATGACTGTGAACACTGCGGAGGCCGATGAGCCGAGAGAGGTAGCCCAGAAGTCAAAGAGGCAGACACAGCAGCAGAAACAGCAGCCACTGCAGCAGCAGCGGCAGCGACAACAGCAGCAGCGGCAGCCACAGCAGCAGCAGCGGCAACCACAGAAGCAACAGTGGCGGCAACAGCAGCAGCAGCAGCAGCTACAGAAGCAGCAGTCGCAACTACAGCAGCAGCCTGAACAAATTGCCCTGGGGAAGCAGTTGTGGAGCGAGATCGTCGGGTGTAGAAGAAAGGGAGAACCGTAACCGATTCCTCAACCTCCAATACGACCTGAAACACCGGCGGCAGGGAAATTAGATCTTCTTCGGCGGATAGTCCCAAATACGGCGGCGGTTACCATTAATCGGCCGCCCGAAGGGGGCTCTCTGGTCGAAGTGATGAAGAAAGTGTCACGCTCAATCAACCTCCTGCAGCTAGGGATAACGGTCAAAATGACGAGGAGGACAAGGGCTGGCGGCATTCTACTAGAGGTAGAAGGTGAGGACAAGGCCGCCCATCTCGCGGAAAGAGTAAGAGCACTTTTAGGAGACGGTGCAAGGGTCAGAAAACTAGAAAGTGTGACGCCAGTTCTCTTGCTGGTCGTGCCTGAGTGGGCGGCTGAGGAGGAGATCCTTGAAGGCCTCACGAAGGTGGCAGTAAACTTAGGTAGGGGCGGGAAGCCACGAATTTCCATGTGGAAAAACGCCGGCAGCCGTGGAGCGCTGACAGCCAAGGTGAACCTGCCCTTCAAAGAGGCCATCAAACTAACAGAGGTGAAAGAGATCACGGTCGGGTGGACTTGTTGCAGGGTGAAACCTATAGAAAAGGCGCAACCAAGTTGCTACAAGTGCCAAGAGAGGGGACACCTTGCAGCTGAATGCAAGAACCCAGCAAAACCACGGCGATGGCACAGGTGTGGAAGTGACTCGCTTCTGTTATGAGACTGCTACCAGCAGGGACAGCAGCAGCAGCAGTGGCAGCAGCAGCAGCAGCAGGAGCAGCAGCAGCAGCAGCAATCAACAGAGGGTAGCGGGGGGTTGCAGCCATCGGAGCAACCGATGGGAGAGGGGTCGGTGTGGCGACCTGTCACCCTGCCGATACTTCCGGATCCAACGCCATGTCGGAGCTAAGGTACGTGCAGACGAACCTTAACCACTGCCGGTCAGCTCAGGATCTGTTCTGGGAGTTCGTCAGAGCGGAAGAAATTGCGGTGACGCTGGTCAGTGAGCCGTACGATGTCGATTCCATTGGCTGGCATATCGACTCTTCGGGTCGAGCCGCCGTGGGAGTACTCCGCCGCGGACTCACACTCGGCGACGTGGAGACCGGGGACGGTTTCGTAGCGATGACTGTGGGCGGTGCAGTGCGCGTCCACAGCTGCTATGCCTCCCCGGCTATGACCGTCGAGGAGTTTGAGCCACCTCGAGGGTTCCGTGAGGAGGTACCGCGGCGCGGGGGTCGACTTCATTGTGGGGGGAGACTTCAACGGCCGGTCGACGTCCTGGAGGGACCACCATACGGACCCGCGGGGTGTCTGCCTCTTTGCGTTTGCGGAATCGCTGGGCCTGGTCGTGATGAACACGGGGGCCGACATTCTTTGGGAGGGGGGCGGGATCACCTTCTCCTCTGCGTCCGCCGTCAGGCGGATGCGGGTATGGACCGTGCGTACGGACGTGGAGAACATGAGTGACCATCATTACTTGTGTTACTCGTATCGCACCGGACGCACACCTTTGTCCAACGACGGGGAATTCATGGCTGCGCCGGCGGTGGGCCGACGTCATCTGGGCTGGAGAACGGCTCAGATGAACGTTGAACTCCTCGCCGCGGCCGTGATCGCCGCCGAGTGGACGGGGGTGACTTCGCCCCGGGTAGCTCCAACCCCTTCTGGAGACGCAGAAGCCAAAGCCGAACGGCTGATCGGCAGTGTGACAGCGGCCTGTGACATGGGTCTTCCGCTGAGGAACCCACATCCCGGCGGGAGAACACCGGTTTACTGGTGGAACGGCAGTATCGCGGCCGCGCCCGCCGAATGCGTTCGAAGGAGGCGGTTGTAGCTCAGACGACGCGGACGCGGCGACGGTGGTGTAGCCTCCGCGGCGGAGTATGTGCGAGACTACCAGGAAGATCGAAAGGAGCTGAAGCGCCGCATTTGCGAAGCGAAGGCAAAGTGCTGGGCGGAGTTGGTTAAGAGCGTAGACGACGATCCCTTGGGGAAACCCTATAAAGTCGTCATGAAGAAACTTTGAGGGCCCCCGGCGACGGCGATGATGGAACAGTAGAGCGTTCGCGACATCGCCGCCGCCCTATTTCCCAGAGGGAATAGAGACGGGGTGACTACAGACCTCGTCGAAGAAGGACCGGTGGACATCATGGAGTTCACTCAGGAGGAGGTGACCGCGGTGGTCGGACGCTTCAGGTCTCGCGACAAGGCCCCTGGCCAGGACGGTATTCCGAGCCGGGTCTGGGGTGTTGTACACGCGACACGACCGGAGCGTCTTACTGACGTCTTCAACTCCTGCTTGTGGGAAGGCATCTTCCCCGGCCGGTGGAAGCGTGCTCGGCTGGCGCTTTTCGCCAAACCGGGAAAGCCAGTGGTGGTGCCATCTTCGTACCGTCCACTGTGTCTCCTCGACGACGTCGGGAAGATCTTTGAGTTCCTGTTGGTGGTCCGGATCGACGCCCACATGGCCTCTACCGGGGTTGGGCAGAGTGAGAGTCAGTTCGGTTTCCGGAGTGGTCGGTCCACGGACGACGCGCTACGCCTGCTGCAACAGCGGTTGTTTGACGCACAGGAAGCGCGTCGTACGTGCGTGGCCGTGAGCCTCGACATCCGGGGTTTGGGACTGCAACTTGCCGTCGATAAGTCGCAAGCGGTAGTGTTCAAGGCTCGGTATGGGCCGGCCGACCTGAGGTTACAGATCGAGGGTCAGTCCGTCCAGCTGTGCCCGACACCCAAATACTTGAGTGTCGACCAAGGGGACATGGTACGGTGCGCACTTTCGCGCCACGGCCGATAAAACAAGGCGAGTCATGGCGGCATTGTGTGGGCTTATGCCGAACATCGGCGGTCCCCGTGAGTGCAGAAAGCATATGCTGACGAGTGTCGTACATTCAGTAATGTTGTACAGCGCTCAGACGTGGGCGCCTTATTTTCAATATGATCGGAGGGGCGCCGGTGCGTTGGCGTCGGTCCAGCGCTTTGCCGCCATCGGCATTGCGAGTGCGTATTGTACTGTGTCTCAGGAAGCTGTGACGGTCGTCGCGGGGACGATTCCTATCGACCTTCTGGCCTGAAAACGTTACTTCAGGACCGACAGGGACTGACTACGAGGGGGTCCCCCCGCCAGGTAACCCGGCAACGATCAAGCCGCCGACTGACCCCCAGTCTCTGAGGACACGTTCGGTGGCGAGGTGGGCTCGGAGACTTCAGGGCGCGGAGCCGCCCTCGGACAGTGGACGCGAGTGGACCCGGGTTCTGATACCTCCGGGACTGCTTCCTAGTTGGGTGTTTAGTAAGCATGGGGAGATAAGCTTCCATATAACGCAGCTCATGACGGGGCACGTGTGTTTCAACCGGTTTCTCCGGAGAATCAACCGTGCACCGTCGGCCGAGTGTTCCCATTGTGGTTTACCCGACGAGTACGCGGAGGAGGAAGATGACGCTGCCCACACACTTGTCCGCTGTGAGGCGTTTGACGATGATCGGGAGCGTCTCGTCCAGGATATCGGACCTTTCGACCCAGGTGGACTGGTCCCCTTAATGTTGGAGAGCCTGGCCAATTGGGAGGCGGTTTCCCGTTTCGCGCATAACGTCATGACCGCCAAGGAGGAAGCGGAACGCGAGAGACAGGCTCGGCAGGGGATAGCTCCGTCTAGGCGGGCGAGAAGGAGAGCAGCGAGGAGGCGGGTCGTCTGACCGAACCCCCACTTCCATCGGCCACCGATGGCTGTTTTTTGTATATGTTTATGTTTTTATTTTTGCTGTACATATTATTTAAACGGAATTAGTGTGCGTATTAATTAGGTTAGGTATGTTTAATTCATTTGGTAGGTTAAGGTAGGTTAAGTAAGTCATCTCGCTGATCGGTTACACTCTCTCTCTCTCTTCTTTCTCTCTCTCTCTCTGTACAATAGTTACGGCGGTCGACAGTATTTCAATATTAATTAGCGTTATCGAAATGCTTATCGCGGTCGTAATTATTTTGTGGGAAGTTGACCGTTGAAGCCATATGCCGTGCTCGCGTGTTGCCGTTGTCCGTGGTGTTTTTAGTCAGAAAGCTGCGGGCTGTGCAAGCTGTCGACCGTGCGTACTGCGAGACGAACGACTTGGTCTCGGCGAGGCCTTCGTCCGATTACCGTGATCGCCGGTTTGGTGTACGCAGGTCAACGTGTGCGTATGATTGTCGCGGACGGTTGTGTCCGGCAACGCAGGTCCACGTGTGCGTATGATTGTCGCGGACGGTTGTGTTCGGCAGGTTAATGTTGGTGCAGGGCCATTCTTGTCGCTTGCCGTCGTCAATCACTATCGGTCACTGGGGGCCAGTTCATCGAAGACCGTCGAATTCTCCATTGCCTGCGGTCATCCGGTTTGCCTGTGGTGATGTTATTTGTTTGATAGTTCATAATATAATTGTTAATTAAGTATTATAATTCCTTTTTTTTTGTTTCTTTTTCTCCACCCCCGGGCGCCCAGTCCATGTGGTATAATATTATTATATATTATTATTATATAATTTGTTAAATTATACGGTGGTGTGTTGGCCCGCTTTTAAGCTTACCCATCAATAGTACTTTTATTTGATTGTATACATTTATATAAGGTTACCCTATTCCCGGCGTACAGATGCGTCGGCGCTACGAGTTGTAGCACCCACGGAAAAAATAAAAATGCACATTAACGTCGTATGATTACCGCAGCTAATGCGACCTACTAGCCGGTGGTCTCTGGGCCGGATTGCAGAGTAGGTTACACTCTCTCAGTCTCTCTCTTTTCTTTCTAAATCTGTTTTATATATTTTGTGTGCATTTATGTATTTATTTCTTTTTTTTGATACCTTATTTACTTGCGTTATTCGATTTGCTGAAGGTACGCTTGCGTGATGGGGGCGAGGGCATTGGTAATCCGTAGTTAACAACTTGCGTGGTTGCTTAAGTCGCCTGATGCCGTGTACTGGACGTAATCTTAATAATGTGATGGTACAAGATTGATTTTACTTATATTTATATGTACACATAGTATTTTAATCGGAATTATTGTTCGCATTAAGTAGGTTAGGTAGGTTAAATTCATTAGGTAGGTTTAGGTGGGTTAGCTAAGTCATCTCGCTGATCGGTTTCACTCTCTCTCCCTCTCTCTTCTCTCTCACTCACTCTCTCTCTCTCTCTCTCTCTCTCTCTCTCTCTCTCTCTCTCTCTCTCTCTCTCTCTCTCCCTCTCCCTCTCTCCTTCTCTTCTTACTAAATCTGTTTTATCTATTATGAGTACATTTATTTATTTTTTTACCTTGTTTCCTTGCGTTATTCGATTAGCCGAAGATACGCTTGTGTGATGGGGGCGAGGTCATCGGTAGTCCGTAGTTAACAACCTGCGTGGTTGCTTAAGTCGCCTGATGCCGTGTACTGGACGTAATCTTAATAATGTGAGGCTACAAGATTAATTTAACATAAATTTATATGACACATAGTATTTTCAACGGAATTAGTGTGCGTATTAGGTAGGTTAGGTAGGATAGATTCATTTGGTAGGTCAAGGTAGGTTAAGTAAGTCATCTCGCTTATCGGTTACACTCTCTCTCTCTTCTTTCTCTCTCTCTCTCTTTCAGTCTCTCTTCTCTCTCTCTCTCTTTTCTTTCTAAATCTGTTTTATCTATTTTGTGTGCATTTATGTATTTATTAATTTTTTTGATACCTTATTTCCTTGCGTAATTCGATTCGCAGAAGGTACGATTGCGTGATGAGGACGAGGGCATTGGTAATCCGTAGTTAACTACCTGCGTGGTTGCTTAAGTTGCCTGATGCCGTGTACTGGATGTAATCTTAAAAATGTGAGGGTACAAGATTGTTTTTACTTAAATTTATATGTACACATAGTATTTTAATCGGATTTAGTGTTCGCAATAAGTAGGTTAGGTAAGTTAGATTCATTAGGTAGGTTTAGGTGGGTTAGGTATGTCATCTCGCTGATCGGTTTCACTCTCTCTCTCTCTCTCTCTTCTCTCTCACTCTCTCTCTCTCCCTCTTTCCCTCTCTTCTTACTAAATCTTTTTTATCTATTATGAGTACATTTATTTATTTTTTTACCTTGTTTCCTTGCGTTATTCGATTAGCTGAAGATACGCTTGTGTGATGGGGGCGAGGTCATCGGTAGTCCATAGTTAACAACCTGCGTGGTTGCTTAAGTCGCCTGATGCCGTGTACTGGACGTAATCTAAATAATGTGAGGCTATAAGATTAATTTAACATAAATTTATATGACACATAGTATTTCAAATAGAATTAGTGTGCGTATTAGGTAGGTTAGGTAGGATAGATTCATTAGATAGGTTTAGGTGGGTTAGGTACCCCCTTGAGGACACACCTTGCCGTGGTAGGGGGGCTCACGCCTTAACAGGCTAGCTAACGGGTCCAACCCCGGCCCTGTCCTTAACTGGATGGGGCCGGGAGCCTCCAAAGCCGTCCCTGACCTTAAGTGGTTGGGGGTGGTAGGTATTGTAACCACCTGCTACCACCAGCAAAAAGGGCACTGAAGGAAAACAGTAAACCACCTACTTCGAACTGGCCCTGGGCATAGCTGACTAGGGACCAGAGACCTGAGCATGCCTTTCGCCGATGAAAAAGAGGCTCCCACCTAACCCCCAAACGTAAAGGGGCTTACTTGCCACGGGGTGGCCTTGCCCTACGACACCGTCTTATTGCAAGGAAGTAGCGTGGCCACGAAAGACCCTGCTGGGCACCAGGCGATACCCAGCAGCATTTAGCCTTACCGCCTCAATGGAGGCTCTGGCGCGCCGGACTTTCTACTTCCCTTGATCCTCGTGGGAATTGTATGGAGAAAGATAAGCTTAAGAACCCAGTATCAGTGATAACGAGCAAAATCTTATACGCGTCGACGATATGGGCAGAACCGGCTTTCAAGACGGCGAAAAATCGAGCGATAGTCACGAGAACGCAGAGTATTACGGCACTACATGTCATCCGGTCCTACAGGACGGTGTCCGATGAGGCAGCTCTATTCTTGGCTATGACCCATCCGTGAAATCTCTTGGCCAAGGAAAGGGCAAATATAAAGATGCGGAAGTCCGTGGAAGTCGGAACACCGCTAAGCCAAATAAAACGGGAGGCAAGGATAGCATCACTGCTCCAATGGCAACAGCAATGGGACGCCGCTACCAAAGGCAGGTGGACCCACGCCATTCTACCGAAAGTACGCACATGATATGAGTCCGCAACTACTTTAACATTCAATATGACCCAAGCCCTTACGGGGCATGGCTGCTTCAGGGCATACCTACATAAGAGGCGAAGGGCGAATAGCCCGTACTGTATATATTGCGTCGAACCAATTATGGACACAGCGGATCACACAATCTTTGTGTGTCCCAGGTGGGACGCGCAAAGACTTTTGGTGAGGAGGTATGTTGGTGGCAGGAGCCCCCGCAAGGAGGACATAGCCGACCTATTGTGTGGCACAGGTATCCCAGAGGACCATCCAAGATTCGCATTCCTGATAAACGCTGCCGGGAGAGCCCGCGACGCTTTCTACACCATGGTGGAATCCATTCTGGATAAAAAACAAGAAGAGGAACGACCAATGCAGCGCCAACAAACGTAACAAGCAGCCAAGCTGCGGACGCACTGTGGGGGGGTGCAAGCACCGTTGGTGCATGAGTAGGGTCGCGCTCGGCCGGTGCCGTCGACGCGCCCCGAGCCCCACCCCCCTCACGGTCATAGCACTGGTGCACAGGGTGGGAGGTTGACACTCGGGTTTCCAGAATCCGACCCCGAGCTGGTGCGCCAGCTACCAACGGAGCTGGAATGATACTCATCCAACGAAGAAAAAGATTAAATGTTATTGTAAGACATGTTTTGTGGGCCGAAGGCCGAAATAGGGGTTAGAGGCCCCATAAATTGAATATAAATTGTATATTTGTTTTTCCGGTGATTGTATTTGTATTTGTATTTATATTTATATTTATGAATAAACGATGGGGCCCGGGCGGAAGTAATGCTAACGCAGTTCCCGCCCGGTGCCCCGGTTCAAACGAAAAAAAAAAAAAAAAAAAAGGTGGGTTAGGTAAGTCAACTCGCTGATCGATTTCACTCTTTCTCTCTCTCTTTTCTTTCTAAATATGTTTTATCTATTATGTGTGCATTAATTAATTTATTTCTTTTTTTTGATACCTTATTTCCTTGCGTAATTCGATTCGCAGAAGGTATGATTGCGTGATGGGGACGAGGGCATCGGTAATCCGTAGTTAACTACCTGCGTGGTTGCTTAAGTCGCTTGATGCCGTGTACTGAACGTAATCTTAATGATGTGAGGTTACAACATTGTTTTTACTTAAATTTATAAGTACACATAGTATTTTAATCGGAATTAGTGTTCTCATTAAGTAGGTTAGGTAGGTTAGATTCATTATGTAGGTTTAGGTGGGTTAGGTAAGTCATCTCGCTGATAGGTTTCATTCTCTCTCTCTCTCTCTCTCTCTCTCTCTATCTTCACTCTCTCTTTCTCTCCCTCACTTCTTACTAAATCTGTTTTATCTATTATGCGTGCATTTATGTATTTATTTATTTTGTAAAGATCCCCACTATACTAAGCGTATAATGTGAATCTTTGTCAGAATTATGGTGTAGAAAAAATGAACAATTGTTGTAAGTTCTATAGAAGACACTTGTCTTTTATTAATAAAAACACAAACAAAGTAAACTGTATGAATATTTATAATACAAACAAACAAATTAACCAGAGAACGTAAAGCTCAGTCCGTGTGTCTGGATAAGATGTCTGTCGGAAAGCATCTGATGTGCCCTGGGCTCCTTTATACCCTGCCATTGACGTCATCATGAGATTTGAAAAAAGATAGTTGGCTCGATATGGCGTGTGTCTTCCTGGAAAGTGTTGTTTTTCATTAAAAATATATAAGTGTATTAAAAGTATTTTTATACAATTTCAAGGAGAGCCAAATAAGGTGACGTTAGCATTTTAGTGGTGATACAGTGATAGTTATACATTGTTTTTAATGAGGCAAGTATATTACTTAGA
>JAIPRM010012898.1:0-11800 GCA_025469315.1 Stegophylla sp. TES_Ste_2020 | reverse complement strand
TGTTCAGAATCGTTTTACTGAAGAAATGATTTATCGTTTCTTTAAAATTTAATACGCCCGTCAAGAGAATACCACCCGTCGTGCGAAGTACACCCATCGTGCGAAGTATGTCCGGCTTTTTTCTTATATTATTAACTTCCTTCGTTCAGAATTGTTTCATTGAAGAAATAATTTATCGTTTCTTTAAAATTCAATACATCCGTCAAGAGTATCTCACTTGACGTGCGAAGAACACCCCGACGAGCGAAGTACACACTTTTTTTATTTTAATATCTACGTGAAAATTATATTTTCCTGTTGTCAATAACGGAATATAAAACTGACCGAGTAAAATGGCTATTTTTGATTTAATAAAAAACCTCGAACAAACTGAATCTTAGTTCAGAATTGTTTGACGTATTGAAAAACGATTTATCATTTGTTCAAAATTTAACACACTCAAAGAGCGACGTATCCACCAGAGGATATAATAATACCTATAGTGCAACATATGTCCCGATTTTTTAGTGTAATATTGAATTATTTTTTTTTTTTAGAGTAAATATTAATAAATGCTTTTTTTGGGTACTTAAAATGCTTTTTCGCAGATTTATTTTGCTACAAAATCCTAGCCCTAGTAATAATGATCATTGCGACGCGGGAAATGCGTCGAGTAGCGCTCGACAGACATACTTCGCACGATGGGTGTTCTTTGCAACGACGGGTGGGATTCTCTTGACGGGTGTATTCAATTCCAAAGAAACGAAGGTTAATAATATAAAAAAAAATGTTTGTCCAAAATTTTTTTTTCACATTTTAAAAATTTTCTTGCGCCAAAATCTTTCTTGTATTATTTTCTATCTATGTTTAAATTTTTTAATATAGTTCGTATAAAAAAATTATATGGTTTCCGAGTCTTTTTTGTAAAATTTTTGGTAGTTTTTTCCAAAAAAAAAAAAAAAAAAAAAATTAAAGAATTGAGAAATTCAAAAAATTACCTCTTTAAAGTACCATTTAAATTTCAAAAAGTTATTTATCGATGGTTTTGGACATGTTTTTCCATACGAAAAGTTGTACACAGAAAAAAAAAAATAATAAAAAAAAATAAAATAAACATCATTGTAAAAAAACACTAGCTACTTCTTCACTTCGTTCAGAATCTAAAAACCTATGTGTGTACACACGTGGTGTAAAGCTCACCCCGCGGTACCCCCATACGATACCACTCGGGGGTGAACGCGAATACACTCACGACGCCGCCGCCGCCGACGATGAGGTTTGTTCTTTTCGACGTTTCCCAAGCCCCTTGCCTCCCCCTTACCGCCCTATATTTAACGAGGACGTGAAAATCGTAAATAAATTATGCGGGAAAATAAAAAAACTATAATAATATAATCGAAATTGCGTGCCACGCGCTCCCGGGTCAGAAATAATAAAATATTTATATATATTTTTGATATCGACCGACGGCGGCGCTCGTTTCCCGAACCATGTTAAGAAAAACAATCGTCGGGGCCTAGACGACTCGTGGTGGTGAACGCGCACACACACACACACACACGTGTGATGAATAATTATCGTTTTCTCATCCCCTGGTGTGCGCGCGCGTTACCGATTAGCGGGCGAAAACGGGTCGAAATTAAGTCAAGTTTTAGGGGTGCGAACTAGTGATGAAAGCTTGAAAATTGTCATTTTGAATTTTTTTTTTTTTCAAATTTTAATTTTTATGTTAATTTAAAAATATATATATATATATATTTATTGTATGATAATTTTATCAAAATTAAGTCAAAAGATTGTTAGATTTTAACTGTTTTTTAAATACTGTTAAATTGTTATGTACTGAATTCATTTCAAAATTAAATTAAATGCCAAAAATATTTTATTGCTTTTTTAGTATTATTATTATTTTTAACTAACAAAATACCGTTAGATTTGTATTATGTTTTTTCAAATCGTTATATTTTTATACATATTTAAATAATTCAAAAATTAAATTACATGCCTAATAATATCGTGCTTTGTTTTTATAATAAGTATAAACTAGAAAAAACTCTGTAAGATTTGTATGTTTTTTTTTTTTTTTTTTTTAATACTGTTACATTCTCATCTACCTACTTAATTGATTTGAAAATTAAATTACATGGTAACTTAAAATATATGACTGTTACGTTTGAAGTATTAAATTTAAGTTAAATACATATTATATATAATTGTATAAATACATATTATTATAGTATAATTGTATTAAATACACAAAAATAATTTTAACTACTTTATAAAAACAGAATGGAAATTCAATAATGTCTTGAAATTTCACATGTAATAGTTGTCTAAAACTATACAAACACTGAGGTAGGTACCTAATATACAGTTTTTAGTACAAAAGTGTAGATCAGATTCATTTAACTACCTAAGAAGCTATTAATTTGAAAAATCAAAAAAAATTTCAAAATTTTCAACTTTTTGAAAAATTACAACACTAGTGCGAACCCGCTACTTCGAGATCGTAGAAAAATCTAGTTGATATTTTAGAGAGGGAATTTATGAAATTTTCAATAGTTATTTCCAAATGAAGAAAAAAAATCTCAAATTTGAATAAAAATACTTAAAACGTTAAAATGTCATAAACTCGATCTGCATGAAATATAATAATTAGTAATTTGATGGTACTTTTAAAACTATGTAATTTAAAAATTCACTCTTATTTACAATATTGTCGTAATAACCCCTCAAAAATATTTTTAAACAATTTTAACCACTTTTGAGATTAATAGAACATTTTGGAAATATCACATTTTTAAAACAATTTGAAATGTTTGATATTATGGAGGTGAAAATTTCATAGAATTTACCTTAGGTACATATTATCTCATTTATGATAAAATAGTTAGGATTTGGTAGCACGCCATTAACAAGCCTTCAAACATCTGCAAAAAAAAACTGTTAATTTTGGCGTAAAACAACAATTTTTTTTTTGTAATGAAAATATCATTAAATTTTCAATTTGAGTTGTGCTCAATAATTTTTTTTAGAAATTGATTTCCACCAATGGCAAAATATTCTAAAACGAAGGCTCATGGAATTCATTTGTTTAAGCTTATTATTAAAATCAGATTTTGTATTATTATAATGTTGTAAAATAATTGTATTTTCAATTGCATAATAATATTATGTTATCGAAAATAACTAATAACGAATTTCGATAATGTTTATTTTCATGAAATATAATTATTTTAATAGAATTTTTATTGTAGTCTTAAGTCTTGAGACTATTATAATGTAGTAGTGGAGAAACCTTTTTGTGTGTTGGGGAAAATTTTTTGGACCCCTCCCGTGAAAAATCCCTAAATACGCCACTGCCTCCCAGTAGTCTCTCTTACCTCCCCTCCCCTCCCCCCCTGATAACCTGACCAGGAATTCCCCACCTATGCAGAGTGTTGGCGGGAACCGCAGGCGCCTGTACGCGCACTGGCGCGACGATAATCGATAAACCATAAAACGTTATTAATAAATGTACATAAATCATAATATTAAAAATAAAATATTGTCGTAATAATGTCGGTCGCGCGCGCGCGTGTGTACACGAGAGGCAAAGTCGTCAATTTCGATTATTGACTTCGGGGGCAAAGAAATTTCTTTCGGAAAAAAAAAAAAAAAACACCCCCGGCCCAGGCGGGGTAGTGGGTCGGTCGGGGACGAGGGATGGGTGGTGGGGGGGGTGGACGCGTGTGCTCGACCGTTTAAATAAATATTGACACGTTTTACCGAAAAATTATTACCACTCCGACTCGCTCCGGTGGCGCCGTTCGCATCACACGCGCGCGCGTCGGTCTATAAAAAAAATAAGTATAATATTTTTTAACGCGCGCTTTATGCCGCCGCCGGTGTATTTATTATTTATTATATAGGGTCGGTAGGAACGTGCTCGGTCCAACGCGTTTTAACGTAAATACAATAATAATAATAATAGTAATTCTGTTACCTTCCCCTCCGCCCACCCCTCACCCGCCCTAGGAGTCGGCAATCGTCTACGCATCGTCGGGCGCGCGCGTGATCTCCGAACCGTTAAGTCACACGTATCCGTTTACCTGACCGCATTGTTTTTTTTTTTTTTCACTTTTTTTTTTGTGTGTTTTGTAACACCCGCCCGGGGAGGGTAACGGGCGCGCGCCCCGTGCCACGTGCCGACGTCCAAACACGAGTAATAATTATTATAATAAGAACAACAATAATAACCGTCGCAGTGTAATGTTATTATTATATTAATGCGATTTTTGACTTTAAATGGAAAAGTCAATCTTTGATAATATTGTATTATATTATATTATTAAGGTTCGGGGCAGGCGCGGATTTAGAGGGGGGGCTACGGGTGCTCGAGCACCCCCTGTCACATCAACCTCACTACACAAAATTATATAAAATTATTAATTGACTGAAAAAAATATGATATTTTTTTTAACGCGATCTCTTGCCACACTAGCGTGAAATTGAAATACAATAAAATATAGATAAATAAATTCATTATAAAAAAACTGGACATATTTCTCACCATGGGCTTTGTTCGATCCTCGGGTGGAATTTGTGGGCATGTTTAATTTTAAAGAAACGATAGATAAACGCATTCTTGTCAACGTTTGAGTAGTTTTTCTAAAATTTGGAACAAACCATTGAAAATTTAGAAAAATTCTAATTCATAAATTTGCTGGTCGAAACTTATGAACAAGAATTTCTATATGAAAAAATAAAATAAACATCATTGTTAAAACACTAGCTTTTTCACTCCACTCGGAATATAAAACGTAAAATAAAATGAGTAGATCATTAGTGAATTGAACAAATGAAGTGGATAATGTATTAAATGTTTTTTTTTTTTTTTTTGTAATAGATATATAAATATATAATTATTATAAATAGAGATTTATATTAAGGTGTAATTAGTAGTTAGCTGCTGTTAGTATTTAGTTAGTTCTATTGATCGAGTACCCCCTATTTATAATTTCTGGATCCACGCCTACTCTACCTTATCAACTAAATTCTTTTTATTATTTTTACTATACGTTCGGTCGTGAATTAAAATAAATTCTACACTATCATATTTATAGGTTATAAACATTTCTCGTGTAAAGAGTTATTATGAATATTTAAATCGTTTTGTTAATTAATTTATTATTATACGAATCATCGGTGTGTCAAAGGTGTCAAATACTTGCATACAACGATACAGTACCTTTTATAATGTTGTCCATAGTAATATTACGAATTTTCGTAATAAGACATTAATTTTAATTTGGTAAATTTTAGACTAAATCGATTTACCATTGTAAACACTGTGTAGAAATGAAATCACAATTTTTCAAAATTCTCCAAATTCTTAAAAACAAGCATTCAGAAGAGTTGCGTATTTTTCTGAGCCACATGTATGTAACTCGTTGCAGATACAGAAAGTATCAATATGAATTATAATTTTAACATATTAATTGAAATATTTTAAATGTAATTTAAATAAAATTTACATAAATTTAGTCTTAATGTAGTTAGAATATGTTTATTGAATACATATTATGTAATTAGACATATTTAAAATAGATCATAACAATTCATGTTTTATTTCACAAATATAAATTTACTAAATCATTATGTGGGTTCTTCTCGTTGGAGTGACAGGAATTCTTATTGGTTTCTGGTCTATATGACGTATGGTGATGTTCGTGCTTAGCACTCCTTCTGTTTAGGAACAATTTAAGCTCATAAGTTATGAGCAAAGCATTAAAGACGTTCGATCATTATTTCTCGCCTCATTTTACAATCCATTTCGGATTTTGGCACACGTTTTGCATTGTAAAAAGGTTATATTCATTTGTGATTCGTTTAAATATTTTTCCAAATTTACACTGTTTAATATTACGTGTTTTAATAATACAAAACGAATTGCTCATTAACACTAACAAGACAATTATAATATCGTCTGCGTTTGATTTTAAACTAAATTGTTTTTACTATTGATTTTTTATTCGTGCTGAGCAATTTCGCATAATATTGTTAAACATAGTAAATATAGCAAGTGTACCTGTTATAACAAAGTTTTGATTAAAATAACATTTCTGTATTCTTTGCTGCTATACTAGTTTTATACGGTTAAACTTGAAAATGTAGACGGGGTTAATTAAAAAAAAAAAAAAAAAAACGTTATACTCATGTACACGAATAAAATAACAAACAAAAACAATAAAACTCGACTGGTAATTTTAAATTTTTACTGCTTCAGAACACAAGAGAATAACATAAAATTCATAATTTAACGTTTTTAAAGTTTTCAAATATATATATATATTTTGAAATTACTTAACTCCGAGTTTGGCCTATAATACTGACAAAAAATTATCTCGACTCATAAATAGTATACGTAATTTTTGTAATATTATATAACTTTTATATAGGAGCACTGTATTTGCTACGGGTAACTCCTGAAATTACTTACGGCTTAAATAATTTATTTAAGCAATACGCTGTTTCCGAATAATTCTTTTATTCGTCATAATATTATTTACTAATAATAACTACTAATTATATTATTCTATCGAATATGAGTACTCAATAATTAAAAATTCTGAACTAATTGAAAAAGCTAGTGTTTTTATAATGATTATATATATATATATTTTTTTTTGTAAGCATTTTTCGTATGAAAATAATTGTTCAAAAGTCTCGATCAGGAATATTTTGAAACCAAATTTGCTTCTAAATTGTATTTTAAAGAGGTCATTTTTCAAATTTCTCAATTCCTTATTTTTTTAGATTCTGAACGAAGTGAAGAAGCTTATGATTTTACAATGATGTTTATTTTTTATTATTTTTTTTTATTTTTTCTCTTTCTGTGAACACCTTTTCGTATAGAAATACTTGTCTGAAAGTTTCGATCATTAACTCTGTAGAACCGGAATCATACCTAGATGGTACTTTAAAGAGGTCATTTTTCCAATTTCTCAATACTTTTTCCAAAAACGGGTAAAAACTGTCGAAAAATTGACGAAAAACGACAAAATACATAATTACCGAAATTTCCGTAAAACTGAAAATTACTTTTTGACATAACTTCTAAAATAATGCAGCTAGAGACATGAAATTTTCACCAACCATTAAAAATAGCTACGAGAACATTTCATAAGAATTTCAACAAGATTTGATCAATTTTGAGTTAAGTACTGCATTTTGAAAATTTCAGAAATTTCTCTTTTTTTTTTCTTTTGAGGAGGGGGACTACCAAAAATTTTGCAAAAAAGACTCGGATTTTTTAATCTAAACATTATGAACATTTAAACATAGATAGACAATGACATGCGAAATATTTTAGCGCGAGAAAATTTGGAAAAAAAAAATCTTTGAACATTTATTTCGAACAATTATTCGCATTAAATATTTTTCCCCTTTCTTTATTTATTAGATAAAAAAATAAAAAAAGTAAAGAAAAGGAGAGTAAAGTAAAGGAAAGGAAAGTAAAGCAATAATAATTAAAGTAAATTTTAGACCAGAAAGCCGGGCATACTTCACACCACGGGTATTCTTTGCTCTTTTCGTCAGATTATGAAAGAAATATTGTATGCAGATAAAAAAAAAAACATAAAAAAAGAAAAAGAAACGAGCGCGTTTTAAGTTTAAAATAAAATTAAGTATCAACAAAAAAAAAAAAAAAAAATATTTTATTTGAACAAAACTCAGTTTCATCTAAATACCTAAAATTTGAAATAAATCGATCACTTTTAAGCATCATGTTTCCCGAATTCTTTAAGTACTGGAAACACATATTACAGTACTGAGCACTTTATCGGGTATATAACGTGTTTTCATGAAGGAAAAAAAAAATGATAATATGAAATTAACATCTACTCAGTATTCAAAACAATATTTAGTTTATGTTAATATTCGATGGTTAGTATTAGTACTTAGGTAGGTCTAATGATAAACAAAATATATAAAATATACAGGATTTCGATTTTATTTTATAATCAGATATTGAAAAACTAATTATACATTAGTAATGAATAATTTTAAACATTAGTGAATTTTGTAACTCATAGTTTTCCTACGATGTAATTTATTTAAGATAAAAAATATTTTATAACGTTAACAATAAATTGTAGATTTCACCAAGTGCACAAGGATTTTTGTACTCGTAGATATAGTACCAATACTAATGGATATCGTTTAATAATAGTTTTGGCTCTAAAATACGAAATACATAATTGCTATTATAAGTTGAATAAATGTTAAATAAATAATTTACGATTATAACATGACTTATAACTAGGGCCTGGATTTAAATGCACTAAAAATCCTCGAAAAATGCTCTAAAAAACATTCAAAAATTCCCTTAAAAAATGTATTTTCCCTTGAAGATGCCCTTAAAAAATGCATTTTATTGCGAAAATGCTCTAAAAAAGGTACTATACATTTTAATATTTTAATTAGATTCAAACTTTATAGCAATTGCAGAGAGATTTATACATATTATTAAGGAAAAAACAAAAAAACGTGGATAGTAATATTTTTAATTAGCTAAATTTAAATTATTGACTTGTATAATGTACAGATATTATAAATTAAAATTGTAGGGTCATCGTTCAAATATGTATTAAAACGAATGAAAAGACTTAAAAATGTTGAAATATGCCCTAAAAATAAAAAAACATCGAAATATGCAAAATAAAAAGTTTAGTTTTGAGGTCTCTGTCACATGAAACAAATTTTGTAATTGGGAAGCATTTCCTAAGATAATCCAAAAAATAATATGCATTTTGCATTGAAATCCGGGCCCTACTTACAACAATAGAATAACGTTTGTATAAACAATCACGTCACGTTTTTACACTTTAGGTTAAAAATAAAAACATAAGTCATATACTTATGAAATCATTTTGTAAATAAGAAAAAAAAAAAAATCGATCTTCTTATTCGACTTTATTTTTGATATTTGGGGTAAATGCACTATGACGTCGTATTTGCGACGAATCTTTTAAAATCTGACCAATAGCGTTTTCCATTTTAAATCCGTAAATCCACCAACAAAAAGTACTCGTTTAATGTCGAGTACTGATATTGTTGACGTTTATATCAACACTTTTTTTTTTTTTTTTTGTTATAAATAGCTGATTCAACAAGTCACTGTATGATTTTTATTCCATTCATAGCACTTCTCTTTGTGTAATAAAATATTCTTTCAGATACTTAACAGGACGGAATAACGGTAACGAAATTTTACCGAAACACACGTTTCACTTTCACACTCCCACCTCAGAAACGTAATATATCACAAACACAAACTTTACAGACACGACATTGGCGAGAGCATTTTTTTCGCCTCAGTAATATTTTCCAAACAGTTTACATCAACATTTAATATTAATACGTTTTTGAATTCTTAAAAACTCCGTAACACTTTTATACATATAGATATTTAAAAAGTCCGTATTTTATATAAAGTTTATTTTGATTATCATTTTTCGCTACTTGTCGACGTCGTTATATTGTCACCACAATAAATCGTATATGCAAACTATATTTGGATAATAATATAAATGAGTTTTTACCCCCCCCCCCTAACCCCCGTTGTTCATACTCACCGTTACAGCCATTAGTTTTCAACACTGTATTGTCCAGTGGCGTGCTCAGGAATTTCTTACGAGAGAAGATATAATTACGAGATGAAGTGAGAATTAAATCCAAGACGGGAAATGATATACTCAGTCATAGACACAATTAGGGAGGTTATGCCCCCACAACCACTCAAAAATCCCCCAAATTTCGGAAAGTCGAATAAGATCAATACCCATTGATCAATCAAATAAACATATTTGCTACCCTCTTCATTTTTTTTTCCTAATTGCGTCAATATGTCCAGTAAATTTTAATAAGAAAAAAAAAATTGTTTTCTTGCTTCACTAGAAACGACTTTTTTCAAAATTTTTCTTGTCGTTATCCTAAGAATATTATTTTCAACTTAAAAAAGTACATTTTGATTGATCAAAGTTACTATTTTATCCATTTCATGCTATTAACATTATGATATGGTTTATTCCACAAAATACTATAACAGATCTTTTTAATACATAGTGAAGTGTTTTGTATATAAATGTCTCTTATTAATTTTTATTATATATTCAATTCCTTATAAATTTCCTACTTACGTAACTAGGTACTGTTCATACGCAAAATAACCACGGTTGTAAATATATCAACAACCATAGTACAGGCTACTTCAATTGAATCATTTATTTCAGAAACTCTCCAAAAGCCAAAAATAAAATTTTGCATGTGCAAATTCAAAAATATTTTTTCCCACTTCCACTTAGCAAGTTATTTAGCTAAAATTACAATAATATCTGAAAGAGTAAATAGTCGAGTATTTTTGGTAATTTTTGGGAGTTTTAAAAAATTGTTTTAAATCCATGACACTGTTTTTATTGATTATCTCAAAAAGTGAAAAAGTGGATTTAGGGGGTTTCTGAAATAAGCGATTCAATTATTTTGTCATTCCATTAAAATAACTCATAATCAATTATTCATAAATTATTAATTTATAAACATAATTCATATTGATTTCTCATCTCATTTTTCATGAATGTACTAAATATTTCCAACTATTTGCTAACATGTAGTCTTATATTTTATGTTTTGTATGTTATAACAAAACAATTACATGGAAAAAAAATTCAATGGGGTGGGATATAACCCATGACCTCTCACCTTGTGCACGCAACTGGTATAGTCTAGCTTTTTACATTTATTTCTTAAATCGTTACTAACAAAAAATATTGATTAAGAAAACATTACCTATTTTTTTTTTTAAGAAAAAAAAAACTAAATAGTATTCATATATATTATATGGCATTTTTTAAAAAAAGTGGGCTTTAAATTCGATGTTTCGATAATCATTTAGAAAATAGATGCACAAGATAGGCAGAGTTAGGTTAGGTTGTACTCCCGAATATACGCATATTTTTGTACAAATTTGTCAAGTGCTTAGAAATGATGCTGATGCGGGACCGTTTATCATGTTTTTTGTGAACTCGAAATTTAAACTGTATCGTTATTATAATAGATTATTTTGTTTTATAACCTGAGGTGCAAGTATGACAAAGCGAATATATTTTGATAATCATGGCGATCGAGGCCTATGACTTTTACACTTTTGTCTGTACACGATCATAACAATAAAAATCCTTGAGTAAAAAAATTCTATAACAAAAAATATATTTATCTTAATAAGAATATTTTGATTCGATTTAAAATTGGACGGTTCTTCGGACGTATATTCTACAGACATCTCGCACAATTTTAAAAAAAACCGGATATAATTCGCACGATGGGTAGGATTTTCTTGACGAGTGTATTGAATTTTAAAGAAACGATAAATCATTTCTTCAATAAAACGATTCCGAACGAAGGAAGTTAATAATATAAAAAATAAATAAGAAAAAAAAATGTTAGAAAAATTTTCAAAATTTTTATTTCACATTTTCAAAATTTTTATTTCACATTTTCAAAATTTTCTTGCACCAAAATCTTTCTTATTTTATTTTCTATCTATGTTTAAATTTACATATAGTTCGGATCAAAAAATGATGGTTTCCGAGTCGTTTTTGTCAAATTTTGAGTAGTTTTTTCCAAAAAATTGAAGAATTGAGAATTTCAAAAAATAACTTCTCTATACTTCAATCTAGAGACAAATCCGGTGTAACCGCGAAAATTTACCTCAGTGATATTTTACCCCCCCCCCCGGTAAAATTTCGCTAGCGATATTTGACCCCGGTAAAATTTCACT
>JAIPRM010012897.1:0-11800 GCA_025469315.1 Stegophylla sp. TES_Ste_2020 | reverse complement strand
TCGTTTCTTTAAAATATAATACGCCCGTCAAGAGAATACCACCTGTCGTGCGAAGTACACCCATCGTGCGAAGTACACCCATCGTGCGAAGTATGTCCGCTTTTTTTTTTTTTCGCCTCTCTTGCCCGGGCCGATTGAAGTTTCACATCCGATACTGTGCACTACGCGTTCAGTGCACAAAGCGCAAATCGACTAAAAGGTTATATTGCCATAATACTGTTAGACTTTAACGGTGCTAATAATTACTTTGCACGCCTCTCGCTAGCACCGGGCTCAACGCCGATCGAATTTCATAATATAATTACTAGAGTAATAATAATTAGATTATCGGATATTATTAACTTTCATACTGTACGCGGCGCGTTGTCTTTGATCTAGTAACAGGTACCATGCATTAATAATAATTGTCAAACGAATAGCCGTCGGTTAATCAATATTAATAATATTACGGACGCGTTGCTGCATTTTTCGAAAAATATTTTACAAGACAATATCCCCTCCCCACCCCCCCCACCCCCCGGACTTGCGCGTTACTATGGTAACTATCGGTCACCACCACGGCCGGCGGACCGGAGCGAAGGACCATCATCGCACGTCATAGTGTATATACCATAGAATGATAATAATATATACAACGATATTTATTGATAAAAGAAAGATGAAAAAATAAATAAAAATAAACATCACTGCAAAAACAATCGGTTCCCGGAACAATAACAGAATATGTCAACGGAAAATGAATGATATCCCCAAAAAAAAAAAAAAAAAAAAACACATCCTCAAACTCCGTATATACAAATAAAAAAAAAAAATATAGAGAAAAAAAATAGCTCTAAGAATTGTGATATTATTATTTTTATAGTAGTTAAATCTTTGAAATATCTGCTGATAATATTGAACTCGACTTGGTGACTTGAGATTTAAAAAATACTATAGCACAATGTGGCAGTGGCGCAACTAGGATTTTTCCAAGGGGGGTGTCCACCAATAAATTTCTACTATACCTAATCATTAATTAAGTATAAAATTATAATCAATTGGACACTTTAAAAGAATTCATTATGTAGAAATTTCATGTAGCAAAATCTAACCGCCTTTTCTACGACGTTGTTTGTAGATAAATACAATATTAGGCGTCGCATATTTAACAATAATATGAATTTTCAATGCATGTTTCAAGTTTATTTCTGAATTAGTTGAGATTATAATTGTATAGTTAAAAGATTTTTTTTTTCAATACTCATTAAATAAAATATCCAGAAATATAGTTTAAGGTTGCGCCACTGCATGATAGGGACGTAAATAACAATATTATAGTCTACTATCGTTGAATTAGGTCACCAATTCGAGTTCAATTATTTTATTAGCAGACTATTTTAACATAAATTATGTAAAGTTCAAAGACTTGGCTGTAAAATAAAGAGCTTAAGGAGCTGTTTTTTGTTCTTTTTTACGTGGAATTTACCGAAGTACTTTTGTTGGGATTTAAATCACCCTCCGTAATATAATTTTATTAATTCATATATAGCCTAATTGAAAAAGAATAAGGAAAAAATACGAAAATAGTCTCTTTAAATTTGATAATCACCTTTTTTAGAGTCGAAAAGGATACATATAATATATAAATATAGATGTAAAACTAGCTTATGGAAATTAACGAACAATAAAATTGATTTGTTCCAGAACTCCTGGAACAAATTTATTTCAAAATATCAATGTATATATGACACCCACCGCCATTGTCTATTTTTTATTAATTTAGATAAAACTATTTCCGTTCAATACTGCTCACTACAGTCCGTGTAATTATTTTTTAATGTAAGTGAATAAATTTTTACGTAGGTTTATAATTTTTAGAAACATAATTATAAATTAATATAAACGACAAACAAAGATACAGTAATAGATTTAAATTTCAAACAATAAGTTTAATATAAATAAATTCGTTATTCATAAAAATCGTGTTTTCCAAAATTCGCGTGAATAAAGATTTTTGACTGGTTAATTTCTTTTCGCGTTTTCCCACTAATTCGTTAATAATTGAATCGTTTATTTCAGAAACCCCCCCGAACGCCAAAAATAAAATTTTGCATGTGCAAATTCAAAAATATTTTCCCCCATTTTCTTAGTAAGTTATTTAGCGAAAATTACACTAATATCTGAAAGAGTAAGTAGTCAAGTATTTTTGGTAATTTTTGGGAGTTTTAAATTCATGAAACAGTTTTTATTAATTATCTCAAAAAGTGAAAAAGTGGATTTAGGGGATTTCTGAAATAAGCGATTCAATTTTACGCCACATTTTCCTGTTCAAATTTCTTGTATATAGTTTTGGTTATTTTTTTTTTTTTTTTATATATATACTTTGAAGACGTTGTAAGAACAAGCGAGGCGAGACGACAGAAAACAACACTGAAACAACGTATCGTATCTGCCGATCAGCCGTATTGATCGTCGACCTCGATAATTACTATTTGAATGTGCGAAATAAAATTAAGTAAAACACTCACTGAAATATTTTCGTTCGTTTTTATACAATAATAATATGTATTCACGTTTTGGTGTTGACGTTCGGACGATTTAAGGGGTCAACTAATGGTATTACGATCGACGTTTTACCTAGGGTTTCGTGCCACGCTATAAATTATGTAAATGTTCACTGAAATCAAATGAATTTCTACACAGTATACACAGCATCCCATCTCTCATTAAGCGTCCGATTCAGATAGATTTTACTGTATGTGTGTGTGTGTGTGTGTCGAAAATTCAGAGCTAGTGATTTGTCGTGCTTAAAAACGATGAAATATGCGTAGAATAATTATTGAAAATCAAACGCTATTATATTGCAGTCAGTAAAATTCAAATTAAAATGTTATTCACACATTTTAGCAATAGTATTTCTGTACACTTATGGGAAACAAGTAAAAATTAAAAAGTTTTTTATTCTCGTTTGTGTAAAGGTACTACTCTTGTAAAGTATTCAAACAAAATTAATTCGAATAAAACTATTTTAATACCGTTTTTTTTTTTTTTTTTTGTATTTCAATAATATTCTAAATACGTTTTTCGAAAAGAAAAAATTGATTTTTTTTTTTTTTTTTAAATAATATAAAAATTATAAACGCAATGACTGATACGAATTTTGAAAAAAGTTATGATGCAACAAAATCTATATTTAATACAATTTTATGAAAAATATAATAAAGAGCATTCGATAATAATTAATGTATGATTATAATAATTATTTATTATTTTTTTTTTTTTAATCAAAAATGAAAAAAATTATATCATCAGACGTATTCGAATAATTTTTCAAGTATTCAAAAAGTTATTCTGAACATATTTTTTTAGAAAGTATTCTAATACGTATTTTGAATAACTTTTCATTTATTTAGTTCGGATAAGTATATTCTGAATACAAAATATAAGTATTCTTTACAAGATTGGTGTACGCATATCTGTAATTAATACCGATAAATAATTCTCAGAAAATTTGTCGATATCCTATTTGATCCTCTCGAATGAATTCACAGAACAAAATAATACTAATTAGGTCGATTATTTTATGCCGTTCAGTCAATCACCGCACAAATGGTCTAAAATATTCATATTCGCATAAAATTATTTCAGTTATTTCACCGCACTAATTAGCAGTAAATAGCTAATTAACTAGGGAAATAACGAGGAAAACCATAGAATATACAAAAATATGCACTGGAAAATTTTTGTATTGAATTCGTTTTAGTATTATAAAATGTATAATACTACAGTTGGCAACTAGAGCCCAATTGACAAAGACACTCAATTATGTAAAAAAAACCTTTAATTAATCTTGATCGCTTTTTAACATTTAATTTTGTTTGCAAATTAACTTTTGATGATATTGTTTTATCATATTTAATTAGTATAGTAATAGTTTTTAGTAGTAATAACTAGATAAATATTTTAATGCATGTCTTCGTATATGCTAACAATTATATTTTAATTTAAACTCAACTGTATTTAGAACCCTTCTTTTCAGCACAAGCTTAGCTTTTGAAAGGGATACTATAATATTATTTTGTATTTTGTATACTTATGAAATTGTATATATATATATATATATATATGATGGTTTTTATAAGCACTTAATAAAATAAATAAATAAATAAAATAACGTGAAATTTGCATATAATTTATGTAATAATTTACTTAAATAATATAATTGATACTTGCATTCAACGGATTTAGTATTCAATGAATTATTATTTTTAAGAACTCTGACCTTCGTTTGTTAATAATTTATAACGAATAACGAATGAATAAAAATAACAAATATGTTTTTGGCGAAATGGAGTCACTTTCAAATGTTAAATATTTTTTTTATTTATTTTTTATTCAAATTAGACAAGCCTATAAATTATATAGCCTGTCCGATAGAGATAAGACGCCCGGAGGAAGGTAGACGAAGCCAGTTAGTTTTACTGCGTAGTGTTCTACTGTGTTTAAATTATTTCTCATATCCATTCTAAAAATATTACAACGAAAATATGCTTATGAATTGTTGATTCATTTGAAAGTTTAATAAATTGTTATAAAAATGACAATTGTATATAATCCTCGATGGATTTTAGATTCTAAGCGAAACGATTTTATTTTTATTTTTTTAACTCAATTAAATTGAAACTTTTTATGTGAAAAAAACCACAATTTATAAATAAAAACAATAAGCAAACGAATCTCACGGAATATTTCTTTTAGATTAAGTTCGAAAAATTAATTAAATAATTTTTAATAAAATGCACCCAATAATATTTGGTACGTTTACATAATATTTTTATTCAAATATTAGTACAATTGGGTACTTTTACCAATATGAAAAGTGTTAGAGTTAGATTTCATCGAATGGTAAATATATGAAAATAAAAGAAAGTTAACAATTAATGAATAATGTTTGTATATCATTTTCGCCCACGTTTTAGATTCTGAGCGTAGCGAAAACGCCAATATTTTTACAATAATGTTTATTATTTATTTTCTGTGCACATTTTTTCGTGTGAAAATACTTGTCCAAAAGTTTCAACCAACAACTTATTGAAACAGGATTTCCTTCTAGATGGTAATTTAAAGAGGTCATTTTTAGAATTTATTAGTCCTTAATTTTTGGAAAAATCTACCCAAAATTTTGATAAATATGACAGGGAATTGCAATTTTTTATTTAAAAATTTGTGAAAATTTAAACTTAGGTTTGACAATAATACGAGAAATATTTTTAAACAGAAAATTTTGAAACTGTGGAAAAAAATTTGATATTATTGTAATTTTTTTTATTCTGTCAACACTTTTTCATAAAAAATGACTTGTCCAAAAGTGTCGGCTAGCAACTTTTGAGAAACTAGATTTGCCTCTGGATGATACTTTTTTAAAAGGATCACTTTTCGAAATTCTCAATTGTTTTCTCAAGATTTGGGAAAAACTACCCAAAATTTAACAAAAAATACTCAGAAAATAATCCCAACTTTATAAAAATTAAAACATGAGTAGACATAAATAAGAAAATTATTTTGGCATAGGATAATAATTTTGAAAACGTGAAAATAAAATTTTGAACATTTTTTTTTTTCTATTAGTTATTTTGTTTCCTTTTCTTTATTTATTACGAGAGAAAAAAAGTAAAAAGATAACGCAAATATACAAGTAAAGTGTAGAGAAGAAGGTTAAACACATGACTCGGACAACGGGTATTCTTCGTTCCTTATGTCAGATACTCTTGTTGGGTGTGTTGAAAATGAAGACTAGTGTTGTTTTTCTTTATATTATTATTAACTTCCTTCGTTCAGATTCGTATTACCGAAAAAAAAAAATGTTTTATTATTTTTAATTTAAATTGTTTATTGTTTTTCGGTTTAATCGTTAATTGGTTACTGTTACGTTTTCCGTTTTTGAATTTCAGTCGTTTTTGGAAGCGTGAGAAAAATACAATAATGTCGTAATAAAGGAGAGAGAGAGAGAGAGAGAGAGAGAGAGAGAGAGAGAGAAAAGGAAAAAGAATCGTTTCTTCTCATTAGCAGTACGCTTTTATATTTTCCACGTATTGTGTATTATATAATATATTTTTTGGTGTAGATGAAAACAGTCAGAAAATCACGTTTTTACTTCATACAAAATCCGGCATTCGATACGGACGAGGGATAATAAATAAAAACGAGCAGGTAGTCGGACGCGGATGGGTCTCACGATGTCGAGTCTATAATATAATAAAAAAAAAATAAAAAAAAAAAAAAACGTTGACTGGATGGAATGCGCCGATAAGAAGACTATATACCCATGTTTACCAGGGGTTACGCGTATAATAATAATATACGTTTCTCCGCAGTAGGTATAATAAAGGTATTATTATTATTATTATTTATTGTCAGGGGTCCCCCCCCACCGGTGACTCGCTGCAGGTGCTCGAGACCGCGTATTCTTACCTGCTGACACCTGCCTGCGCCGCCGCTGGGCCGACAATGATGACGACGACGAAGATGATTATAGTGTACGAGAATACATAGGGTGTTGTCGATTAGAACGGGCGTTTTCATCCTTTCTTCCCTTTTGAGATCAAAAAAAAAAAAAATAATAATAATACCAAGGCTGGAGATTTATTGCATTTTCATATTTTCGTTTATCATAATAATAATTTGAAAAACAATGGCGAAGTAAGTGTGAAAAATCCGTTTCACGAGCTAAAAGTAATTCAAAACCAAAAGTTTCTGAGCATATTTTTGGGCTTTTTCGATATTTCTGCTATTTTTCTAATTTATTTACTATCTATTATCATATCAACTGTAGAAATAGTTAAAAAAAAAAAGATTATGTGATACAAAATATTTTTGGATCGACCAAGTCAAACTCAGAGTACTGATTGGGCCAAATTTTTTTAAATAAAATGCTATGCGGATTGCAAAAATCTCAGCGGTTTATTTTTTTAGTCTATAAAAAATATAATTAAATATACTTTTATACTATATCTATTTATATTAGTAGATACTGTTCTTTCATTTTTCCTTAGCTCTTTAATCTAAACAAATAAAAAGACCTCGGCAAAAAGAAAGTGTCGAGGGCCATATGAGGCCTGTGGGCCGTGAATTTTAAATACCTGCCTTTAGGCCATTAATTACAGTGACTTACGTACTCAGGATGTCATACAATTACTGATCTGAAATTTCGTTGACGACACACAAATATATTTTTTTAAGTACAAAATTATGATTGGAAAAAAATGTACAAGACATTTTTCATTTGAAGTTTTTGTGCAAATTCCCATTTTTTTCGACCAACATTATAGTACATATTATTTTTTAATAGTCTTTCAGTGATTTATGTTTCGAGCCCTTAGTTTTAACGATTTTGAACATATATCTAATCCTTTTTTTTTTTTAACTATGTGCTGATAAATTTACATGTACTTACTTGAAGGAGTTTGCGTTGATTTTTGGTGACGACACTGCCTTAAAAGACTTGATTTATTCTCTATTTCTCTCTAAATTTAAAATTACTTCTTTGGTTTGACGTGTTTAATTTTTGTGCATAACAATTTTTATATTATGCTGTAAATTGGATTTATAAAGACATTAATTCGGGGTCGTATAGGACCTTAATAACAGTCTTTTTTTGGAGGGTCATACGTTATTAAATAATAAATTTACATTACCTAACTAGAAAATTTACATTTTAATAACTACATAATAATTACATTGGTTGTCCTGAACTGAAAATGAAATGTTTAAATTCCTTCATTTTTAATTTTCAAAAATAAATAATCCGTCTTTAATCTTTTGACCGTCGGTGGTAATTTCTATGCGTGTCGTCGATTTGCGAAAGATTGTAAATTGTGTAAATTCATTCGAGTTCAAAACTTTTATTTTTATTCGCGTATGTTATTTACGATTTTGAAATTAAAATTGAAAATATTTTCACTCTAAACTAGAATAATTTAATTTTGAGTTTGTAATAATGCGTACTACGGTGTAATAGGTTTTGTAAAATTTTATTTTACTAACTCAAAAGCAAATTCGAAAATACAAAGTAATGGTATTATAATAATGACATCAGCGAGCAATCAGTTCGAGATAATAATTAACTAATATTCGACGAAACATATTAAGAGCACGCAATATGCTCGAAGCGGTTATAATTATTATTTCTAAAAGGGTTTGATGTTAATCTTTCAAACTTTATACACGACATTACAGCGAAGATTAAACGACGTATATACATAACGTCTAAAGTTAATAGAGTTAAATTGAAATTTTTCTTGTAATAACAAACAACAATGTTTAAATAAATCCTTTCGGAATTAAATATATACGTTTATAGCTCGTCGTAAACGTCATCGGTATTCGGTTTAAGTATAATAATATGGTGCGTTAACTTCAATATATTACATTATAATCTCATTGTTTTGTTGGCATTTTTAATTCGTTTAGACGGATAGACGCGAGCCCGCGAGATAATCGAATTCTGATCCGTCTTACCAAACTAATGGGGGCGAGGACGTCGAATGATATTCGTATTTTATGTTTTGGGAAAAATAATTAATAAAATATCGTTTATTATTTTCGACGAATTAGACGATTTTGCTGCGTTATCGCCCGCAGCCTCGCTTTCTCGATACTTACATTAAATAAAAAATCATATTAAATCCGACATTTTTGATTTCTACGAAAACTGTATGTAGTTATTTCTTATTTGTTCCGAACAACGGTTCTATATAATACTTTTCAGGACACGCTAAAAATTAATTCAATTATCCTCACGAATTTAACGGTGTATTAACCGCTTGAAAACTTTCTGTATACTTAAGCGCTCGGGTTATTACCCATTGATTGCCCGCGAAAGTTACCAAGTTCCAAAAACGTATCTACAAAAAAAAATAAAAATAACGGTATATTTTAATATAATATGTCGAATATAATCTTTCAGAGCTTAAATGTTTACAGTTGTTGTTTTTTATTCTTACACGAGTCATTGAAATGTAAAATTTGTTAAACAGAAAAGTACATTTACATTTATACTTTAATTTTACTGACACCAAGTTTTAAAGTAAATATATCACACAAAAGTCGAACGATCGATTGATTTCAAAGGGAAATGAGAGATCTTTTTAGCGAAATTATATTTTCCGGCGAATCTGTTTTATTCTTTCGTATAATTGCTTATTTTATTGATGTAACTGGCATGTAAAGAAGTGTTTGTGTTATAAATTCTTAAGGGCCTCCATCAGTTCAGAGCCGTTGGGCAGTGGGGCAACTAGTATTTTTTCAATGCGGGTATAATTATTTAAATATAAAATTATAATCAACGTTAATGTGGACACTTTACAAGAATTTATTTAACTGCCTTTTTTACTAGTTAACATTTTCACAACGTTATTTTATTAATTAGTGTCACATGCGACAACAATATGAATTTTCAAAGCACGTTTCAAGTATGTCTTTGTATTAATAATAGAGGTTACAATTATTATTGTATAGTTAAAAGGATTTTTTTTTTGTCATTCAATACTCGTCGAATAAAATTTCCATAAATATAGACACCCAAAACACCCCCCTTGGTTGCCCCGCGTGTCCCCTGGGTTAAAAGAGACGCTGTATATGAAATCGACCAGTGTTGCTCGCCTCGATCACGGATAGATATTCGGACGAGGAGTGAACGCTCTCGCGGTGCACACCCTGTAGACATCGTCGCCGCGTAGACGTGCGTGTAATACGATATCCTCACTCGCACCTATATATAAATAGAATCCCATTATACGAAGGAATTCTTCTCCCGGACGACGACGGTTAACCTCATCATCCTATTATGTGTGTTTAGGATTATAATAATAATAATAATAATAATGCTTTACCCGAACGCAATAAATATTACACACACGAAACGTCGTGACAGGTGGACCGACCGGTTTTTCTAAACGTCACCACTGCTGCTTTCCACTCCTCGTGTTTAGTTAAAATTTATTATAAATTATTATTACAACACACACACACACGAACGGCCCGAATAAATTATTTCCCTAACGTCGTCGTCGCGGTCGATCCTTTTGATGCACGCGGTAGGTACAACACCGCACTGTGCACTTAACTAGTTTTTAGTTTAGTTTATTTTATTTTTTTTTCGGGGAAAAGTAATTTCGAGTTTGAAAAAATGTGTTATCGAAATCCCGAGTGAATAATTAATGAGTTGCTTTACGTATATTATGCGCGTTCGGAGATGATAATCATAGGAATTAATGTTATATTATGTATTCGTGTGGGATTCGATGGCGTATATTATTTAAATTTAGGTTTTTTTTTTTTATGTGCCTCCAGACAATATACATATGTATAACTATCGTAGTATTCTAATATATGCTAATATATTAAGATCAGAATATTTTTGTCTTGTACTCAGAACTCAGTGCTCTTAAAATGTATTCAAATGTGCTCTAAAAAAATACAGATACAATTAATTAATTTTTTTTTTTTTTTTTTCATTACACTAAATGTTCATAAATATGTTTATTTTATTATAAAACTAATAATAGCTATGGTCATAATTAGAGGTTAAGTTGTAAAGGTGTAGGTGAATTCTTATTATTTATGTAATATTTTCTTCTTGTATTATGTTATTAAAATCTACCATAATCTAAAAAAAAAAAAAATCTATTCTATATCTGAGGTTAGTAGATTTATCAAGATTAAGATGAAATTGTAAAACGAACACACAATATTATTAGTTATGTTTGATTTAAAATTTTTCCAAAAATAAACCCAAAAAAAAAAATAAAATAATGGCTTGAAAAAACCTTCTTTGGATAAAATTATTTACTATTAATTATTAGTGCTTTATAAATTAATTATTACACTATTACTTATTATAAAAGTACTTTTTATGCGGAAATTACGGAACAAAAAGTTTTTGATAAACAAAATAATAAACACTATTCATGTCACTTATCCTAATTTTATTAGTAGGGCTAGAGACTTATAGGAATCAACATGCTTTTCAATAACCATTAAAAAAAAATAACTGAATAGGTAACATAGAAATGTTTTTCATAACGCCAGGAGTCAAGTGTAATTCTTTTTAATTTGCATATTGTATAGCTCTTGTATCGATATAAGTGCATATTTTGGTCACATTTGAATTTTAAGTGCATATTTCACATGTTTTACAGTATTTGTTGTGAATTTTCGTGGTGCTGAAAAACAAAATACTAAAATGAAAAAATATTATTTGATATTTTATTTGTTTGAAGACAAACTCAAAAAGAATAAAGATACAAAAAAAAAAAAAAAAAAACAAATAATAGAAGACATTCAATGCAAATATTAATTTAAAATTTATTGGGTTTTAAGAAAAAAAAAAAAATGTTTTACACGAGTTTATTTAAACATTTTTGCATAATTTAACAGCATATTTAGTAAATTCTATAGCACATTCAGTACATTTTTAGGGCGTAAATGCGTGTATATCTTAAGAATTTTAAGAACTATTAGTCTAGCCATACTTATTAGTATAATCGGTAGAATTTTCCGAATTAACTTGTATGTGATTGTTTTATCGAAATATTGTAAACCCTTATTAGGTATTTATTAAAACTTAATTGTATTTATTTATTTATTTATAAGATTCTGAATGAAGTGAAGAAGCTAGTGTTTTTACAATGACGTTTATTTTTTTTTTAAATTTTTTTTAAATTTTATTTTATTTTTTCTGTGTACAACTTTTCGTATAGAAATACTTGTCCAAAAGTTTCGATCAATAACTTTTTGAAACCGGATTTGCCTCTAGATTGTA
>JAIPRM010012896.1:0-11800 GCA_025469315.1 Stegophylla sp. TES_Ste_2020 | reverse complement strand
CTTAAAAATTATATCAAAATATCTACCAGATGTGTTTTTTTAATGAAAAAATAGTTTTTTGCGTATTTTGTGTTTACTCCATGCATTATTGGTTGTAATAAATTATATTTTTTTTAAATATATAGCAGTTATTTTAAAATATATTTTCTTAATTGGGAGTACATTTAGTTCTGTGTATAAATTTTTCGTTGGATACATACGTTCTTTATTGAGCAATAATCTAATAATTTGATTTTGACAAGTTTGTAGCTGAGATATATTTAGATTAATCTAATACTTTTGCAAATTTCCTAAATAACTGACTAACTGACCTTCTGATTTTTTCAATGTCATTCATTCATTGATTTATGTTTCTAAATCTTCGTGGAAATATATTCGTAAAATATTAATTACATTATTGCGAATGAGTGAAATCTTTAAAAAATCTTAAAAATGTAACATTAGTACAATAATTTAAATATAAAATGTTGGTATACATTCAATTAAAATTGTGTGCTTTAGAAAGCTAAAACATTCTTGTGATATTTCTAAATCAGTGTTGCTGAATTTTTATGTCCTTCTTTCTTATCTATGATTTTTTTGTGTTTTTATATCGTTTAGATTTATTGTTTAAAAAATCGATCCCATAACACGGTATTGCATTGAATAACAAAATAGATGATTAGAAAAATGCCATTTGAAAAAATTAATACTTAAAAATAACGATACGTTTATTTGTAGATAAATAACCGGGAAAACCGTTTAGAAATTTGAAGTTTCTAAAACATATATCGTAAAAACGTTATTTAAATATCGGTTTGTCAGAACGACATAATTGCATCCAGTGGTACTTTACTACGTAGTAATTATTATTAACGTTTGAAATGAGAAAATTTATTTACCTGTGTCCATCCATCCATTTAGGAAAGATGAAAAATGATAAATTATTTAACCAGACAATTAATTATTGATCTTGATAAATTAATCTGATTACCAATGTTGTGAAGTATTCGAGTAAAAGTATATACTAGTAAATTGGTATTTAGAATATATTTTGAATACAATTTGATTGTATTGAATACTTTCAAATAAATACTTTTTTCCTGATTATCGATTTCATATGCATTAATTCTATATCACTGTAAAAAAAAAAAACGAACATGACCACGAAAACAGAAATCTAATCTAATTTTTTACATACTTATAAACAGTTTCCAGATTCTACAGCCTGTGTCTATATAGTATTACAAATTACAATTAATTAATGTTTTTAACTACTACCTACAGTTGGCACCAGTTTAGTGAATAATTTAATTTTAGTGGTCAAAACCACCTCGAACGGTTTCACCGATTCGAGATAAGGAAAAGTCAACTTGTAAAATAGTGTTCGAAATTTGTTTCGAACACGTTTTACAAGTAACCGAGAAACAACAAAAAACTTCAACGACAGTGTATTTTAGTAGAGTTTTAAAATATTTTTTTCAAGATTATTTCGTGTACTACTCGAAAAAATCTTAAAAGCATTTTTTCAACAATGCTCAACGCTCATTGTGTTCAACACTACTTATAGTCGTTGTTGGGGTAGATATAAACGCTCGTTCGTCCGAGAGGAGCGTCGACAGGAATTTCACTGTTACATTTTTTCCCCCCAGTAGAGCGAATTCTGCATATTATTATTTTACAGTGGTGTTTATTTTTTTGATTTTTGATTTTTTACGAGTACACATTTTTGTATGGAAATACTTGTCCAGAAGTTTTGATTTCTGATTCGCCTCTCTGGATGGTACTTTTGAGAAGTAATTTTTCGAAATTCTCAATAGTTTACTTAAAATTTGAAAATAAAAACTACCCGCGTTGCGAAGTGCATCCTTCGCTTACTAGTCTATACTTAATTTAACATTTTTTTACTATTTTTTTAATCATAAAACGACGGAAAATACACGGGTCGGGATTACCTGTTTTATTGTTTTATTTAACATTATTATTTTCTACTTTTGTCCCCAGAACCTCGCTCGGAACGTTTTGCATTTCCGGTCCCGGTACGCGAGGACACGCGCGTGCGTTCGCGCGCATTTATGCGTACGTGTATCCGGTGGGAATAAACTTACTTACGGGGAAAACGTTATCACGCGCGTCGAGACTTCGAATGTACATAAAAGTATACGCGTATTGACGAGCGCGCGCGTGCGTGTTGTGTGTGGGTTATGCAGTAAAGACGCAGTCGTGGTAGTTATCCGTTCTTCTTTTTATTTTTCCAATCCCAGGCCATCGCCCTCCTCGTCGCCGCCGCCGCCGCCGCCGCCACCGTACTTAGGGGTTGTCTTGTCGTGAACTCGCCGAGGGAGGGGTCGCTTTTGTGTGTACGGGAAAACCCCCGCGGCCGACATTGGTGCCAAAAGTTGTACACGCCGACGCTATCCGGCCGCGGTCAGCGCATCATTCGTCATCGCACCGCGATCACATAATACGGTACCTACCATAAGTCCGGCGCACGCAGCGTGTTTTTGAAATCGAAAAAAAAATATCCGTCCACAAGTCCTTTGAATTTTGTTTTGTTTTTGTTTTTTTTTTTTTTTTTCACCAAACCATATTATTATGAAATAAGTTCCCTGCTCACCCGAGCGTACATAAAGTCAAGCTATTTTTGCATGTGTAATTTTAAACGATCAGAAATACTATAAAAATGCTCTAAAAACTAAAAATTATGTCCAATAATCAGCGAAAATGTGCCCAAAAATTGTAAATAAAGTAACATTTTTCAAAAATGTAAAAAAATGAAAAATAAAGACGTACGTTAAAGTAATTAGCATTGTTCGAAACACATTTTTCGCTTACGGTTTTGGAACAATGCGACGGGGGGAACTATGATATTGAATCAAAATCTCAGCCTTAGTTTTAATAGGCTTCGGGTTTGTCGTCCGAATTTCGATTTTAAAAAATTACTTATGATTTTACTTGATCAAAATCGTGTCAACATCAATAGAATCAAATTCAACGAGTTCTTTTAATTTCAACTTTTATCTCCAGATTGCGTAGTTACTTGCAAAAAAAAAGAAATCTAAACAATGCCTAAAAATAACCTTAATTTATTAATGGTTCATCAATATTCAGTGGTCCAGAAAAACACTATTTTGGATTGTTTAAAGTTTTTTCATGATTAGACATATTTTCGACGGATGTTTTCATTTTTTAAATGCCATAACAGTACCAATTCATATTTTTAGTTTTATTAGTATTTTCATTGGTATTCAGACCGTTAGTACAAAATAGACTAACTTTATCTGGGCCTATTATGCGCTGTTGCGAAGCGTTATTCAAACTTTGTTAAAACTATCATACTTTTAATACAGAAACTATTGAAAAGTTATTATTTTTTGTACCTAACAACAGTTTTTATAAGTATATTTTATCATATTAAATAACTTATATGAAAATAAATAATCATATAATCTTAAATTTGAACCGAGGGAGAAGTATGGACTCGAGGACCATCCCCCCCCCTGGTCGCGTCACTGCCTCAGGTCGCTAATTTTTTTACTGAATTTCACCTGAACGACAATTCGGCCCACGAAATACGCTGAGGTCGCCATCTATAAATACACTTAACGTCCATTGTTGTACGATCATTGTTTCGCGAATATATATTTTGAAATACCTGCAGGAATGCTATGCAGAATGTTATCGCATTAAAATATAATAATTCGAGATCGTTACACGACGTCACTATAATACGACAATAATATCGTAGAATATAATGTGATTAACATAATACACACACCGAACGGCCGCGTTAAAATAATTTGGATAACTGGAAATTATAAAAAAAATATAAACCGATTATGACATCGAAAAATAATATGTCACACTTTAACGTGATCGATGTAACTATAATTTATTTTTAAAATCAATCGTTTCCACAAAAGTATAGTAGAATATGTAATTTTTTTTCCAAAATTTAAACAAAATCGCATTATTTTTAATCATCGTCATTACACCGTTGAAATAATGAAAACGCGTTTTTTATTTAAAAATTTCAGAGCCGGATTCATGCTATTGCTCCCCCCCCCCCCGTAACATTTTCTACTGTTCGTAAGACGTGAATTTTGAAGTGGTTGTTTACTAAATATCTAATTTTTTTTTTTTTTAATTTTGGGAAAATAATCAATTTCTAGTTTCATTAATCGTTGTGTTCATGAAAATAAGACACCATTGCCAATGTCAAAACACAAAAAATGTATTATAAAACTGAATACAAAAATATTATTAAACCTACTACTTGAATGTATTTTTAAAATTCAAAATTAAATGTTCGACAATCCTACAGTATTAAAATAATCGATGTACTTGAAAGTTGTTTTTAGAATATAAAACGGTGTAAAAAACAATCGAATGTTTAATCATAATAAACACGACTTTTCCATTAAGTCACCCCTACATTTTATAGTAGAAAAAATAAAAAGTATACAATATTGTCACTGTTTTATTATAGGTGTACCAATATCAGAGTTCTATTAAATTATACCTATATATTATAATTTGTATTTTAACGAAAACGCAGCTACTTAAACGCTGCTTTTATTTATAAGTCGGTTTCAATATTTTGACTTTTTAGTTTTTTTTTTTTATTTAAGCAAATAAAACAATTATTTCCATCCGTGTTAAATGCTTATAATATTGAACAATAACATGGAATAAAATAACGAACAATGAAAATGTCTGACTATGACTTTAAAGTACCTATTTAAAATATGATTTTAACATAAAATTGCCGCCCTAAGCAACTGCTTACTTTGCCCGACGCTAAATCCACCACCAAAAAACGTGTATGCATCAATTTCACGAGATCACGTTCGATTGGTCTGCTACTGATTATCCGCGAAATAACGTTCATACAAAATATACCGATTTTGGAACATGATAATTAATTCTTATCGAACACAATTTTTATAATTTAAAATGTCATAGGAATTCACTCCATCTTTATCTCGATTGAACATTTAGATGCTCGTCATTTATTCGTTTCATCACGAGTGCTCGAAAAAACGCTTCTGACGTAGTAGAGTCGGGAGAGAAAAAAAAATGATTAAAAATTCGCACTCGACGATAAAGAATAACCGTACGAGGCGTGGGCGCATTATGTCGAATCTGCCCGGGGGACGTGTTATCGAGGGGTATAGGCTCTACGGCACTGCGGTTTTTGAAGTTTCCGACGCGTCGCTTTCACCCCGTACATATTATAATATTATTGTCATACGTGTGTGTCATATTGTCACCCTGTACGCGATTTTATTATTTACTCGATAGAGCGTAGCAGAGCCGGTGGCGCAACTAGAATTCAAATTTTGGGAGAGTTATAATAATTATGAATGACTAATATAGCTGTAGGGAGCTCTACCACCCCCTCATAACGTGTTTCCAATATTCACAATACCATTTTTTTTTTCTATTACAGTATTTTATCATGTTAAAATTTAAAGTGTCAGTCATATTAATTTCCTATCCATATATTAGCAAATATATTCGATATTTCGTCTGGAATAATGTCATTAGCATGGTATTTGGAAATATTTATGATATTTAAATTAGTGAAACGCTTCTGCAACATGTTGCTTCACAGCCAATTTCAAAATTCAAATTCTTCATAAAGGGAAAACTTCGTTTCCTTGATACAGAACTGACAAATGCAATCTGTGCGTATTCAGAAATACTTCTTTATTTTTCATCTCAACTACCCTGAACGGGGAAAGTTCGTCATTCTCCCCCCCCTACAATTTTTATTCATAATTCTGAATATTCCCTATCTGTTATTCTCACATTTTTAAATGACTTAATTATACTATTAAATATAATTATTTCATTCTACCTTTATGTAGCCATTTTGGATTGCAGCGTTGTACTGAATATGTTTATAAATTCTCAAAAATAAAATTACATTGTTAAAACTATAGACATTTTAAATTTATGACATTTAACATGGAGGTGCTTAAGCCCCCCCAAAGCATCACCATAGTTTCGCCACTGAGCAAAATCGGAGACAGAATTGATATTTTGCCTTCTGAGTAACTTTCCGTTTAATATTCGAATCTAACGTTTGTTCAGTAGACTTTTGGATACAACAATAATCATTGATTTTCGTCACTTTATAAAACTAATATGATAAAGCGTCGTTTTTCGAGTTTATTAGTGCATCAAAATCCGAATTTTAATTATCATAACGAATCGCGAAAACAATTGTGTTACTAACTACTCTGCTTTTAAGCACTTTTGAACGTTTTCAGTATTTTTCGAGTTACTTAATATCTCTCCCCATCCCCTTTACTTTAACTATCTTTTACTTCCGTTTTAAATTTGCCAATTATCTTTTATCTTTATCAGCGTAAATTATTTTTAGTGATCTGTGCACAACACTGGTCCCGAGTAGTAATATTCAACTCGACCTACTAATTTAGAGTAGTATTTCAATAAGGCGTCGTTTTTCGTGTTTGTTAGTGCATCGGAATCCGAATATTAATAACAATTAAGTTAATTGTTTTTGCGATTCGTTATAATCGAATCGTAAAAATAATAATTTTGTGTTAATGACTACTCGGTTTTTAAGCACTATTCACTACGTTTTCAGTGTTTTGCGAATTATTAAATATCTCTCCACCTCCTCCTCACCACGCTCGTCGCAGATGCAAATCACGCCACTGCACCGGCACAGTGTTTACGAACCACTCGAGGGCAACGGTATAGGTATAATAGTAATAATAATAATATAATATTATATACATATATATATATATATATATATATTATTCTATGTATACAAGAGCGCGCGCATCATATTATACAATACGCGGGGAGGGGAGGGAGGCAAAGCTTCTTCGCCCGGTCGGCGGCGGCGGCGGCGGCGGTGGTGGCGACGACGCCGGGAGGAGTGGCCTCATGAATATGCATACATCTCGGCCGATGATCAAAATCCCGGTCGGCGCGTACCCCGTTCGCCCATTGGTCTGCGGTGGGGACGGCACGGCGAGCGGGGAAGGCGTCGTCGGCGTCTGCGGCCGTGGGGGTAGAGTGGGGAACGGGCGGCGAACGAGGGGAACGGCTGACGGTACGCATGTACGTGTATACGTATGTATGTATATATATATATATATATATATACACTTATATAAACACAAAGGGACGTTGCGTGGGAGGTGGTGGGGTGGAGGAGGATGGAAGGACGATAGTGCGCTTGCGCGGAGGGGCCCCGCGTCGTCGTCGTCGTCGTCGTCGGCTTCCTTGTTTACACCGGCGTGGAAAGGACGGAAGGGGGTTGCGGGGTGGAGGCGGAGGGACTGCAGCGATCGCACGTGGATGCGGTCTGCGGGTGGCCGGAGTGGGGGGGGCGGTGGTGCGGGCGTGCGAGAGGGGGTGGTGAGGCGGTGGCGGTTGAGCCGCGCGATAATTTGCTTAAATTAATTACCCCTCGCGCGGCGGCGGCGCCAAGCCCGCTACACACACACTGTCGCGACGACGGCGTCTCGCGCGATCAGCCCGCGGCTCGAAACACGATATATTATTATTATTATTATTATAATCAGTGTTGAGTTGGGATAGCAAAAATAATATTAACCGGATAAATGATTACTGCTATTCGATTACAGGCGAAATAAACGTCTAGATCAGAGGTTCTCAACCTTTTTAAAGTCAATACTCCCTTGAAAAGCGCCCCCTAAAAAAAAACTAAATAGAAAATAATATAATATGTAGAACTGGGTTAGGTGAAATCTGAACTGGCTTTAAATGTCTTATCAGTTGATATTCGATGAATTATTCTTATAAATTTGTAAATCTGCTTTTTTAATAGCATTTAATAGTTAATTAACTTTTAGGGAAAATATCTTTAAAAAGTTAAGACGAAATACAATTAAGCCATAGCGCGTTGTTAAGTATCTGTATTTCAGTTTTTTTTTTTTTTTTTTTAAGCATTAAATAAATAATGAATAATGAGTAATTTAAATTTTAGGTTTTAACGTTAATGTAACATAAATTATGCTCAACACCACCCTAGCGTCCAAGACTTGCCCCCTCTACCGCTCAAAACATGTTCACCGTCTTTCAGAACCTCTTCACTGCCCACTAAGGGGGGGCAATATCGCCTCCGTTGAGAAAGTTGAGAAACAATGGTCTAGACCAGGGGTCTCCAACCTACGGCCCGAGGCCCGCATCCGGCCCGCCAAGGTTTTTGTACCGGCCCACCAAGCTAATTAATTTTGTTTATACCATCATATTCAGCCTCGAATATACATTAGATGGCGAAAAAATATTACCAAAACAACAAAATACAACCAATTTTTTTTTTGAAGTTATGTTATAAAACAATTTTCAATTTTCTGAATATTCGGGTAGTAGCTTATTTTACAATTTTTCAATAGATTTTCCTATTTTTTTAGAAAAATTATTGAGAAATTTTGAAAAATTACCTATCTCAAGTAATATCTGAATGTGATTTCGGATCTATAAAGTTACTGACCGAAACTTTTGAACAAGAATTTCTGTACAAAAAAGTGTTTCCAGAGAGAGAGAGAATAAATTAATCATTAGCTTCTTCGCTTCGCTCAGAATCTAAAAATCACGTAAATAAAATTAAAAATGTAAAAATATACATACATTTTTCTATTAAAATCTTATCAATTCTTCGATTTCATAACGTATCTCTATTCCTCTAAAAATGTTGGCCCACGATGCCAAAGCGTATCTTAAATTTGGCCCGCCGTAAAAAAAGGTTGGAGACCCATGGTCTAGACTCTTGATTATGATATGGTGAAAATTTGTTAATTTTTTAACCAAAAAAATATATAATTTTTTATTAAGATTTTTACCTCATAACAAACAAGTTTTTATTGACGTTTTAACGTGCTAATGGATTATTGGACGAGTAATGTGATTGAGAGATATACGACACCAGAAGGCTTATTTTGAACATTCTTGATGTATTTTAAATGAAATTATTACAAAGTTATTATTCAGTATTTGTCTGTACGTTTAAACATCTAATAGATTTTTTATGAAAAACATTAAAGTAATATATATATATATATATATAAATAGAAAAATGTGTGATTTATAGACAATTCTAAGGTTATTAATGGTTTTCAAATCTACATGGTCTAAAAATGCATGTTCATCAATTATTGGTATCAGATAACGAACATGAGAAAAGACCAATAAAGTGTATACATCTTATAGATATTACAAATACATTTAATACGAGTTGTGCGGGGGCTTTGTCGTCTATTGTTACAGCACAGTAAAATATTTATTGTAATTTAAATATTGTGGCAACAGTAATAATTAACATGGAATATAATTATAACAGAGAAACAGCCCATCAAAATATGTTGTAATTATTTTGTAATCATGTAGTAATACATAACTATGGTAATGTATTTGGTATAAAATGACTAAATGAGTAAACGATTTTTGGAAAAAAATAAGCGAATTAGGTACACAACGAGATTTATCTAGATATTTCTGTAGACTTCCGTTAATTGAACCTTAGATTCCAATTAGATGCTTATTTATTTATTTGTCTAGATGAGATGTAGTTTCTTGATTTTTATCTAGATAATGTATCAAAATAAATTGATCTGTTTATACTAGGTATGTTATTATTACTTTTAGAGTAAGGATTTTGAAGGCATTTACTTTTTCTTTTCCATTGTTCTAAAACCAAGCAATGTCAGCTTTAAATTCGATCTACAATGCTTAGAATAAAATGTACGAAATTCAATTTTGCTTTTTGGGTTTTTCGGGTACTTTTTTTCTGCTTTCAAAAAAAATTTCCCCAAAATATTCCGAAAAAACGCATTTGAATGGTCAATATTTAATTTGCAACGCAACTCCGATGATGTGGGTGAAAAAATCGTTATAACCTCAAATTAACGTCGTAAAATTAAATGATAATATTTTTTGCGAAATTCTACCCCCAAAATCATGTGTCACATTGTTTTTTTATTTTCAGCACAACTAAATATCTCGGTGGTGCTAAAATAGTGGAAATGATGTCGTATGTTAAATTGAATAAGAATTTCGCATACATATTTTAATGGTAACAATATTTTTAGATTATAATGAAAACTGTTTACTCATTATTATTATTATTATTATTATTATTATTTTTTTTTTAGAAATCGTTTATCACCAACAGTATTGTAAGACAAAAAGGTATGATCTTATTTGATACACTGATTAGGAGTAGTATTTATTAATTACCTAGTTTTTTTCCACCCTGTATAATAGGTATCGTACTACACCGCGAGGACGAGCGAAATAAGTTACGACGACGACGACAATTCGCACTGTTCCAATAAGCTGCCGGTGTAGATTTGCCGTTTGTCAAATCGAAAAAAGCTTAGTACATGATATCCGTTCGCGTTCATAATATTTACGATCGCACGTATTGTACATAATAAATCTGTCGTTTCTCTATGGGCCGCGCGGGCGGATGAATGTATAATAATATTATTACACCTGCTGCTCTATATTGAGGCAGTCCCTCATATTATTTTCATGAACAGATAGTAAGCGGATTACGGCGGTTTTTTTTTTTTGCGAACAATTTTTTTTCCCCTTAGCACCTCGTGGAGAAAAAATCGTCACGGCTTATGCACCGTTTGGCACCATTTAAATGCCATTTTCGCGTGCAAAAAAGAAATGAATAAATAAAAAAAATATATTTAAACTATAAATTCATATTTTGATAAACATAAAAATAATATTTATTGCAAAATTATACCCCAAAAAGATGTGGCCAACTGTTTTTTCTCATTTGCAGCACAACCAAACACCACAATGGTGTCAAAAATCATGTGAGAATTTCACGTACGAATTAGTGATGACCCTATTTTTAGATTAGATTATCATGAAAACTATTAATTTTGGTTTTTTTTTTTTTTTTAGAAGTCATTTAAAACCAACATCATGGTATAATATATATTTCGTAGAATCAACTATCAAGATCATATTTTTGTCATTCTAATTTTAAAAAAGTAAGGGATAGTAAAGTAAATTATAGACAAAAAATCCGGACATACTTCTCACCACGGATATTTTTCGCTCTTCGGGTCAGATTCTCTTAGTGGGTGTGTAGAATTATAAAAAAATGAAGAATCATTTCTTCAGTAAGACAATTCTGAACGAAAGGAAGTTAACAATATAAAAAATAATAATAGCCATCATTTTCAACACACCCACTAAGAGTATCTGAACCGAAGAGCGAAGAATATTCGTGGTGCCAAGTATGTCTAAGTTATGCTTTCTTGCCTTTAATTTATTTTACTTAACTTTACTTTACATTGATCATATTATATTGATACATATTTTTTGTCAAATTGTGGGTAGTTTTTCAAAAAAAAAAAAAAATTCAAAAAATTAAAAATTGAGAAATTCAAAAAATAACCTCTTTAAAGTACCAACTATAGGAAAATTGGGTTTTAAAAATTTACTGGTCGAGACTTTTGGACAAGTATATACATAAAAAAAGTGTTCACAGAAAAAAAAAACATCATTGTAAAAACATTAACTTCGTTCAGAATCTGAAGTGAGATTTTCTGCCTTATGCACTCGATTCGCACTATTTTACAAAATTTGCGAGAGTTCAAAGATGCAAGTTTTTACTAATTGATTTTTTGCACGTACCTAACCTAGGGTGACCATATTTAAGAAAATAAAATAAAAGACAAAAATATTTTTCATAATATTTTTAAATAAATTAGTATTTCTTACATATATATATATGTGTGTGTGTGTGTGTGTGTGTGTATGTATTAATATGTGTGTGTGTGTGTTT
>JAIPRM010012895.1:0-11802 GCA_025469315.1 Stegophylla sp. TES_Ste_2020 | reverse complement strand
GTGAAAAAAAATTTTGGACATTTTTTGAAATTTTTTTTTTTTTATTATTAATTTCCTTCGTTCAGAATCGTTTTACTGAAGAAATGATTTATCGTTTCTTTAAAATTTAATACGCCCGTCAAGAGAACACCACCCGTCGTGCGAAGTACATCCATCGTGCGAAGTATGTCCGGCTTTTTAAATATCACGTTTTAAATATCAACATAAACATATTGATATATTATTATAATCATTTTGTCAATAATAATACAGTAGGTATATTATTATAATTTTACAACTTTATGAAAAATTGGTTTGTTTTACTTAAAATAAATGTCTGAATAATTAGAAAGCCGGGCATACTTCGCACCGTGGGTGTTCTTCACTCCTCGGGTTGGACCTGGTGATTGAGTTGAATTTTAAAGAAACGATAAATAACTTTTTCAATAAAATTATTCTGAGTGGAGTTTAAATTTATATAAAAAAAAAATTATTATACTTAAAAATATAAAGTTAACTGTTAATATAAAAAAAAAATCACTAAGCCAGTTTTATATTTTACTATTAAAAGAACAAAAAAAAAATAAAATAAAATAAATAAATAAATAAATAAATAAATTGATTGAAAAACATTACCAAAAAGAATCTTTAAATATTAAAAAAAACTTTTCTTTCATAAAAATATTTTTCATGTTATTATTCATCTATATTTAAATTTTTATAAAGTTTGAATTAAAAAAAAAGTTCTTGTCAAATCTTGGGTAGTTTTTCCCGAATTTTGGGAAAACTATTGAGAATTTTAAAAAATTACCTTTAAAAAGTATCATTATAGAGCAAATTTTTGATTCAAAAAGTTGCTGGTCGAAGCTTTTGGACAAGTGTATTTTCTGTACGAAAACGTGTGCATAAAAAATAAATTAAAGAAAAAAAAAAATTAGTATCATTGTAAAATACTAAAAACACACTAGTTTCTTCGCTCCATTCAGAATAGAAAATGGTGTTACGCGTAACTTGAAAAAAAAAATTCAATCAACTCTGACAGAGTACGTATGCAGTTTATTATATAATACTCAAACACATTTTAGTAAACAGACAATATTACGTTCACCAACTTTGTGGTGCATAGCGTATAACTCAATGATATTAATATTTGAGTTTTTTTTTCCCCCTGGAGGAGGTTTTAAACAATTTTATTATAACATAATTTCGATTGCAAGACAATAGGTATCTAAATTGATGTGATGAATAAAGTGTGAAAAAAAATTATATATTATTAATGGTATTAATGGCGAGCATTAGAACATTAGATAAACTTATTTTAGCAGTTACAACGAGCAAAATCATGTTCTATAATAATACGATTCCCATTTCCGTCGTCTGAACCTGTTTAACGGATACATTATAATGTGTATATAGGAATAAAAAAAAACTAGGCACAACTAATCCTCTAAGCGTACAGTTGAATTGAAGAAACAAACTGTTATCCGTACAAAAGTGGAGAAAGTTCAACAACTAGTATTATGTATCGTTGGAAAAATTAATAAAAATAATATGTTGCGAGAAATAAAAATGACTTAATTAAATATTCCAAGGTTTTTCACATTTAGTATGTGCCTAGTGGAAACGAATAAAGTTATTATATACGTCCTATTATGTTTTATAAATTTGATTAACTTGTTGATTAAAAAGAGTGAGAAAAACCTCAACCTCAAAGCATTGGGATTAAAAATTTGATTTACTAATGATAATATTACGTATGGATTTCGTACTGAATAATCTAAATATTTAAAGTGAAATTCGTAAACCGAAAATTCCTTTTAAAATTTTACCGGCAGATGTTAAATTTTTCTTTTAAATACTCGTGTAATTTTTTAATTTCTCTTTATTTTAGGCTAAATAGGTAATTAAAACGCTGCTAATTAACTATGAAATAAATTCGACATTGAACAATAAGGTTGAGGATATTTTTATTTTCAATAAATTAAAAATACACAGGTATATACGTTGTAAGATATAGGGTACCATCATATATATGGTTATTTGTACACCGTTAACTTAATATGCACAATGCACATATTACATATGTAAATAAAATTCAATATGTATATGTATAAAATATACATCTTATGAAAGATACGATCTAACAGGTGAATGTATTACTATATTTCAATCTCATAAATGTGTATATTGACTTATAAGGATCATAGATAGGACCGTACATGTGATGAATTGGATTATGAAAAGAACTTCTGGTTTTTTTTTTTAAGTTTTATTAGTTACAGTATAATGTAATGACACTTGGTTTATGTAACGTCGTTAAATTTTAAATGTTCAATCGATGTAATAATATAATGGTTATAAAAACCAGACGTACTTTGCACGATGTGTATTCTTCGGTCCTTTGGTTGGATACTCTTAGTGGGTGTGTTGAATTTTAAAAGGGATAAATCATGCTGAGCTGAGCTTCATATAATTATTGTATACAACATAGATTGGTAGTTTCATAACGAGTAAATTTACAAATAAGAAACATTTAATTACAGAATAATCTATTATTTTATAAAAACTAACAAAAAAACGAGATATTCTTATTCTGTGTTTATTCTGAACAAGATAAAAATGTTCAGAAAATTTTTCAGTTTGTATTACATTATTGTTGATAATCGTTGAAAATTTCATGATTGTAGTGGGTACTAATGTGGGTACCAGTAATTTTGAATATTGACGACTAAATTACTAAAATCAGATAACATCAAATGACCTCTTTAAAGAACCATCTGGGTGTGATTTAAAATCTACAGAGTCACTGATCGAAACTTTAGGACAGGTATTTCTATACAAAAAAGCGTTTTCAGAATGAGAAAAAAAAATTAACAAATAAACATCATTGTAAAATCATAAGCTTCTTTGCTCTGTTCAGAATCTAAAAAAGTGTGTGTCGTTTTCATTCTAAGCGAACCTAACCTATAAGTAAATTTAAGAAAATGGGATTTTTTTTTCATTTAAAACATAAATAATTATTAATATGAGCAATAATTATTATATTACGTTATTATCATTAACAATAACACACACACACACACACACACACACACACACACACACACACACACACACACACACACACACACACACTCACACACTGATAAATATAGAAATGTAACAATGCGAATTAGTCGAATCGCCGCCGGTAGACAGTATGACGAATCAAGCGGGTTTTTCATTTGAGGATGATACCCTTGGTGACACGTTTCAGACCGAATGTCTACAGAGAGTCGTTGTGTATTCGGACTGAGACACAGTAATTATTATTAATTATTTACCGACTGTGTACGCGAATGTATTTTCATAAGAACAAAAAAGGACCTCGGTGATGACATAACCGCCGGGAAATCGAATTTTCCACGGTTTCTTAAAGCTTTATTATACGGCTGTTTATAATGGCTATGCTTTTACCGATATCACCGTAGTCATCCAGGAGACTTCGTCGGCACCGGTTTTGTTTATCATGAAGTCACAAGTAAGTGTAATTAATTGTCAATATAAATATATGTACGATAAAACCATCCTGTGAACACGAACATTTTATTAGATTCCGAACGAAGTGAAGAAGCTAGTGTTTTTACATTGATGTTTGATTTTTTTTTTCTGTGTACAACTTTTCTATTGGAAATACTTGTCCAAAAATTTCGATCAGTAACTTTTTGAAACCGGATTTGTCTCTAGATGGTACTTTAAAAAGGTCATTTTTTGAATTTCTCAACTTTTCAATATTTTTCTTCGAAAAAACTACCAAAAATTTGACAAAAACGACTCGGAAACCGTCATTTTTTCATCCGAACTATATGAAAATTTAAACATAGATAGAAAATCATATAAGAAAGAATTTGGCGCAAGAAAATTTTGAAAATGTGAAAAAAAAATTTTGGACATTTTTCTAACATTTTTTTTTCTAATTAATTTTTATATTATTAACTTCCTTCGTTCAGAATAGTTTTATTGCAGAAATGATTTATCGTTTCTTTAAAATTCAATACACTCGTTAAGAGAATTCCACCCGCCATGCGAAGTATGTCCGGCTTTTTTGATGAATAAAATTTCATATATATATATATATTACATATTATATATATACACGGGTTTTTAGATTCTGAGTGGAGCGAAGAAGTTAGTGTTTTCACAATGATGTTTATTTTTTATTTATTTATTTTTTCTATGTGTAAGTACACGTTTTCGTATTGAAATATTTGTCCAAAAAATTCGAACCGTAATTTTTTGAATTATACAATTTTTCTCTTTGTGATACTTCTAGGAAAGTAATTTTTCGAAATTATCAATAGTTTTCTCGAAATTTTGAGAAAATTTCCCAAAATATGACAAAAAAGATTCGGAAACTATCTTTTTAAATTTAAACTTCATGAAAATTGGAATGTAAATAAACAATAATATGAGAAATATTTTGAAGCGAGAAAATATTGAAAATGTGAAAAAAAATGTGGAGATTTTTTTCCACTAATTTTTTTTTTTTTACTTTTTTTTAGTTAATAGAGAAATATAAAACTAGCCGAGTATAATATTTTTCTTCTTATAATAACAAACTTTATAATTTTTAATTAATAATTTAGTCTTGAATAAACTGAAGATCCGCTTAAAATCGTCTATTAAATAAATGATATAGTGTTTTTTTCATTTATTGTTTCTTCAATACATCCACAAGAGTATCCCACTTGAGAAGCGAAGAACAACCAATGTGCGAAGTGCGTTAATTCTTTCAGTTCAAACTTAAAGCATACTATTTTCTATTACTCGTGCGTTTCAACAAAAAAAAAACGTGTATTTTTCGGTATTTTAATCATGTACGAACACGGAATTTTAATGCAGCAGAATTTCGATCTTGAGTTTTGGTATAAATTACTTTTTAGTTTTTAATAACATAAAAAAAAAAAAAAAAATGCGTTGACAGATTAAGAAAGAACGTTAAACACAATGCTGTTGTTATATTACTTTATAGTGCTTGTAATTTTCGACTAATGTAGTACTCATTTATTTATTTTTTACAACCAGTTATAACTCAAATACGAATATTATAATATATTATGTCTAAAATTAGGTAATCGTTGTGTTTTTTTGAGTATTGAATTCGTTTCAACTTACATTCTCACGTGATTCGTGAGTACAATATTATGTTTTTATTTATCGCGTCGTAAACGATTTTAAAATAATTGAAAAAAATTAAAAAAAAAAAAATCCCTTATATTTTGTTGAAATATTCGTTTCGACACCGTATTATTATCAATAATGCAACAGGTCTTGGGGGACACGGTTTTGATGTATCGTCGTGAAAACTAAAGTACGTCATAATAATAATAATAATAATATTATCGATAGGCACTACTAGTGCGCGCGTAAGATTTCCGTTCTCCTCGCTGCTGCTGCCGTTCGGCCAATTAGTGTGAGCCTACGAAGCACATTATTATTATTATTATTATTGTACAGTGTCATCGCGAGTTGAGAGTGTTTGACGAGCAGAACCACTCGGAGTCATCCTCCAGATTAGCGACCGACCTTCGGCCGAGCATTTTGGATTTGTTCTTCCTCGTGCGTCAATACCGTTCAAATGCATTTCGTAGAGCTTCGTTACATAAGCCGTCGCGCAGTCACGACTCATTCGCTTTGGACCGACGAAAACCGTTTCGTTATAGACACCGACACAGACAGACGGTGCCCCGTCCCCCCCGTCCCGCGGGTCGGGGCGGAAGGAGGGAGAGGTAGGGCGCGAATTCTCCGTCTAGAGGTGAAACGATATTATATATATATATATTATGTATAGTCGTCGGTGGCATTGAACCCGTCGACGGCAAAGTGCATTTTTGTGCCTGCGCCGCGGCATAGAAACGCGCGCAAAATGTGAAAATCACTACTAGAACAAAACGTCGAAACGGACAAAATATTCACGATTCTCTCCCTAGCATTGCGACGCCATTTTTTTTTCTTCGCCACGTTTTGTAAGGACTCAAAAAGTTTGTATCAAAAATTGATGGTTTCCGTGTTTTTTTTTTTGTCAAATTTTGGGTAGTCCCCCCTCCCAAAATAAAAACAAAAAAAAATAATTAAAGAATTGAGAAATTCAAAAAATGACCTGTCTGAAGTGCTAACTAGAAGAAAATTCGGTTTCAAAAAATTGCTGATCGAAATTTTCGGACAAATATTTCCATACAAAAAAAAAGTGTTTACAGAAAAAATTTTGTATTTCTCTCGTCGGGGTGTTTTTCGCACGTTGGATGGGATATTCTTGACGGGTGTAATAATTTTAAAGAAGCGATAAATAATTTCTTGAATAAAACGATTCAGAACGAAGCTTCAACTAATACAAAATAATAATTATCAGTTTTGAAGAATTAAACTTGAATTTTAAACTAATATTTTGCCGTTTTTTTGACAATTTTTCGACAGATTTTCCCCGTCTATGGAGAAAGTATTGAGAAATTGGAAAAATGACCCCCTCCCCAAAAAAAAGTATTATTTGGGTGTGATTAGGGTTCTATAGAAATACTGATCGAAACTTTTGGACAAGTATTTCTATACGAAAAAGTGTTTCCAGAAAGAGAGAAAAATAAATAAATAAACATCATTGTAAAAACAATAAAAAGAAAAATATCATTGTAAAAACACTATAGCCTCTCGGACTACTCTCGGGCTACACTCGACAGCTTAATGAATATTATTGTGTTGTTCACAGATTTTCTGTTTGTGTCTTCTGGCATTTACGACTTTGTGCCACGGCTTTCGCATCAACGGCAATTACACCCAGTCCGCGAATGGCGGCAATTACACCCAAAGCGCGGACCGCGGCAATTACACGCTGCCGTACACGAACGGTGCTGCCAACTACACCGTAGCCGACTTTTTGGCTTCGTACAACAAGACGAGAAAGCGAGGCGTCGGCCACCACAACACTTTCATCCCGGGCGGATATTGGGGCGCGCACGGGACCGGCGCGTTCGGCGTGCCCACCGCGCCCTTGCCGGGCGGCTACGGTTACGGGGTGCCGGCCGTGGCCGTGGTGCCGGCCGACAGACCGGTGCCGTACCCGGTGCCGTATCCGGTGTCGTACGACCGACCGGTGCCGTATCCGGTGCACGTGGACCGGCCGCAGCCGTATCCGGTGCCGTACGACCGGCCGCAACCGTATCCGGTGCACGTGGACCGACCGGTGCCGTATCCGGTCAAAGTAGTAACGCCGCAGCCGTATCCGGTGCACGTGGACCGGCCGGTGCCGTATCCAGTGCACGTGGACCGACCGGTGCCGTACGAGGTCAAGGTGGATCGGCCGGTACCGTACGCGGTACACGTGCCGTACAAGGTGTCCGTGCCGGTGGACCGGCCGTACCCGGTGAAGGTGCCGGTACCGGTGCCCACGCCGTATCCGGTGGACAGGCCGGTGCCGTATCCGGTACAGGTACCTGTGAAAGTGCCCGTGGTGCAGCAGGTGCCGGTCGAGGTGCCCAGGCCGTATCCGGTGGTGGTGACGCAGCAGCAGCCGGTGTTGTGGGAGAAATCGGTGCCGTATCCGGTGTACGTGAACCAGCCGGTGCCGGTGCCGCAACCGGTGCTGTGGAAGTATCCGGCGCATTATCCCGCGCAGTATCCGGCCAAGATACCGTGCGGAGGCACGTGCACGGGCGTCCAGAACTACATCGGCACGCCGGTGTACAACGGTGGCGACCAGGCCGGTTACCAGCCCAGCCCGTACCCGTCTGGTTACCGCATGGGCGTCAACCACGCACTAATCGGGCTGGGCTTGGGCAACAAGTGCGGCAGCGCGGGATGCGGCGGACAGGGCGGCGGCGGCGGCATCCCCGGGACGACGAGCATCAACAGCGCGACCGGCAACGCGCTGGGCGCCGCGTTCAACGTGATACACGCCCTTTCGTCACCGGGCGGCACCATATCCGGTTACGCGACTGGTCACAACGATTACCTGGGACCGAAGACCACGGGATTCAACGCGGACATCAGTAGAAAGTAACCACCTTCAGCACACAGGCCGCCGTGATGGTGCTGCGCGTTCGTCCAAGTGTCAATACGCATGTCTGCGCTGCAGTTGTTACTCGGTGGTTTAAATTTTTTTTTTATTCTTTTGGTTTACACATTTTGTTTTTTTTTTTTTTTAGTATCTTTTGTAAATACAGCGAATATTTTATTAAAAAAAAAAAAGTTTAATCAAGTCAATAGATCGTAACGACGGAACCACTATCCCGAGTATACAGACCGTTCAAAATGTTTGGGGATATTAACATAGATTAAGTATATCATAGATAAGCAATGCACATGTGTCTTTTGGACGCTTTTGGATTTGAAATGTTTAGTACGGATTTGAGTCACTTTGAGCGCTCTATAGATGGGGTTACCATAGTGTTTTTATATCTAATCCGTATTTTTATTTCGTGTATACAATTTTACTTTTGGATCATTGGTTGTTATAGCCTTCCTTGTAAAAATAATATCAAAAATAGAAATTACATACCTACATTAATTATACATTTATACAGAGTGTAACACAAAGCATTCAACGGAAAAACCTAAATTATATAATTTATAATACGCAATGTAAATGTTTTTGTCTATATTTTAAACAAATTAAATCTTTTTTTTATTCATTATACTCGTACTCAAAATATTTTGTGCGACGTGGTGACTTACTTGCTACAATTTTTAAGCAAAAGTTATTTTAAAAAAAGTAATACTCCTAACAAGAACTTCTCAACCGAGGCACAAAGAAAAGAATTTTCTTTAATATACCAAATTTTGGTTCGGACAAAACTAAGAATTGTTGAAAAACTAAATTGAAGAGGGGAGGGTACAGAGTCCCACCGAGTGCTTGTGATGCATTTTGGGCGGCAGTGGTCATCAGTGTAAAAAGTAATTTTGCCTCACGATTTAAAAACGTTCGCGCCGCCACTGCGCACGTGTATCCCGTGTACCATACGTCATGCATTCGGCATATTTTTTTTAATATCCTTCGTATTCGACCTTCACCGGTCGTTCGTGGCACTTCGACGCGATCAGAGACGTCAAAATAACAATAATAATAATAATATTATTATTATTATTATGGAATACGCGCGCATATATCAGCATTTTAGGTTCGTCAGCCGAGATCGAGGAGACCCTCAGTCGTCGTCGTGTGTACTTAATATGACATTAATAACGTAGCCGTCGTTTCATAATTTTTTTATATTATTATTACTGCTGTATCACGGCGTTTTCGAAAATCATTCTCTCCGACCGGACGGCCGCGGTCATCCGCACAAGTGCACGCGCGACGTCCAATCACGATATTACTGCCAGCGCGCACTTGATTTTCATTATTTCTCCGTCGTCGGTTAATGCATTATTATTATTCCGCGCGCCAACTGGGGTGGAGAGGTTACCGGTCTTGGGCCTACAACAGTGTAAACACGCGCCGCGATTGTCTGTGCACATGTTATAATATATTATTATTATTATTATTATGTTATTAAGTTATGCGCCTACGCCGTCGAAATGCATCCATTGTGTGTGTGTGTGTGTGTGTGTGTGTGCAACGCGATCAGAGAGAATCCGTCTCGTCTCGTTCCGACGGGTATTTCGAGATGGCCGCATACACTTTATAATAAATAGGGATGAAAACTTTAGGAAAAAACCTTGAAATTTTTTCGAAAATGCTTTAGGTAAATTCTCGGAAAATGATGTATATAAAAAATCTCAACAAATACACTGGATGAAAATCACAATGTGAAGAATATGAGAAATCATATTTTAGTATTTATGTTCAAATTAATTTCACACAGATAGGTTCGTGTTACACATACATAAATATTACTATTATACATTAACTAGTAATATGTGTAATTATTGAAAGAATTCTGATTGGATTTGTATTAAACTGACTCCGATTTTGCAGTTCTACCTCATAGAATCATAACATATCAAACGCTTGTATAATACATACGTAAATTATTTTAAAACTTAGATATCATTCATAAAACATATAAATACGACAGCAGTTGAGCAGTATATAATGCCTGTGTAAAATTATTGTATAAAGATGTTTATTGTAGGAATCGACTGAAAAAAAAACAGTAAAATGAACTAAAAAAATAAAAAATTTCCTAAAAAGCCAAAATATGACCTAAAAAATTTAAATCGTCAAAAAAATGGAAAGAATATACAAAATAAAACAAACAGGTTTCCTCAAACTAGAAAGAACTACAGAAAAATTGAATAAATTGTTAGCTAAGATTCTAAAATGAAATAATATCCTAATCCGTGTTTTACCCACAATGTTGATTTTTTCTCATTTATTTTGGTGTAGCTAAATTAAGGTATAATGTGGTATATTATTAACACAACAAATCGGTAAAACAATCAAATAAATAATTGCTAAGTATAAAGTACCATCTAGAGCCGAATTTCGATTCAAGAAGTGGCTGATCAAGGCTCTTGGATTATAATTTCAAAACGCAAAAGTGTTTACAGAACGAAAAAATAAAAAATAAAAAAATGAACACCATTAGAAGTGCATAAGCTTACTCGTTAGGCTCACTCGCACGGTCGGCTTCCTTACTCAGCGGACGTTGACGAAATTGAAATTCTCGAGACGTAATACGCACACTTTCGACATTGTTTTAATAATAAGTTCTTTTCCGAACTTCTTAAGAATAAAAATCTCAAATATAAAAAAGTTGCGTGGAAAATTAGAATATTTAAGAAAATTTAACGGCAAAATCAGTCTTATATGGTTTATATTTCTTTCAGTATTTTTTGGTTGCTATGGATAATGTTTACGAAAATTTGATTACAATTAATTTAATTATTATGACGGGCAAAAAGACGGTAATCATAGAAACATAATGATTTAAGATTATGATATTAATAATAATAATGCCTATATTATATAAAAATTTCATGTCACAGTGTTTGTGTTCGAATTCCTACGAAACGGCTCGACCGATTTTGGTGGATTTTTTTTTTGTATATTTGGTAAATATGAGAATAGGTCGTATCGTAAATTGTTTTTCACACATTTTTCAATTGCGATTTTAGTATTTTAGTATGAATGAATCAACGAAGAATAAGTCAGTGAAGAATAAAGTTGTCGATAGCTTGATTTCTTTATTCAAAGTCAGGGGAACTGCGATTGGAGGAGAACCCTTTAATTGGGGTGAGTCGAGTTCACCGGATCCACTAGTTTAATTAATATTGGCATTAAAACTTAGGCACTTTGAAAAAATGATCCCGCCATCACGAACTCGATCTACTTGCGTGGTTTGATCATCGTATATCGCATATTTAAAATCAACTATAAAGATAGTAATAATAATAATAATAATTTATTCAGCTCAACTTAATTATGATACATAAAGTATAAGTTAATAAAAAAAAAAAAAAGAAGAAAAACAGAATGAGCTGATTATCCCTTTCTTTAAGCAAGCTTGTGATGAGAAGGGGTGTCTTCAGTTATAAGTTATTACTAATAATTATTAACAAATTTTAAAACTTAGAAAGCAATAAAAATAGGTAAATTTACAACAAATGAAAAAAGAGATAATGATTACAATATTAAATTTGGCACTAAAGTAAATAAAATAATTGTACATAAATACTTGTATAAACGATTAGTATAATTTATTGTCTTAAATTAATGTTTCTCTCTAACATATATTTTTAGATTCTGAACAAAGTGAAGAAGCTAGTGTTTTTACAATGATGTTTATTTTTTTTTAGATTCTGAACGAAGTGAAGAAGCTTATGATTTTACAATGATGTTTAATTTTTTTT
>JAIPRM010012894.1:0-11803 GCA_025469315.1 Stegophylla sp. TES_Ste_2020 | reverse complement strand
GTTTTAGTTAAATTTTGGATAGTTTTTTCCAAAAAAAAAAATAGAAGAATTGAGAAATTCAAAAAATGACCTCTCTAAAGTACAATCTAGAGGCGAATCCGGTTTCAAAAAGTTACTGATCGAAACTTTTGGACAAGTATTTCCATACGAAAAGTTGTATACAGAAAAAAAAAAAAAAATAAACATCATTGTAAAAACACTAGCTTCTTCACTTCATTCAGAATCTAAAAAATATTATTTCATTTTATTTGTATATTTTTTCGGTGTCCTTTCAAAGGAGCATCCTGACAGTTACCATCCTAGTCATCAGGTCCCTAAATAAGGCCTTGATGACTATTCAAATACCGCGTCAATCTGCCATAGACAATAATTTTATACTTCACCAGAAAACAGGCTTGGACAATTTAATGTATATAAATTTATCACCCTTAAGTATTATCCTTAACTTAATCTATTAATCTATTATTATTATTATCTATTACCTATCATTATTATTAATTCGTCTACATTTTATTGTAATTAAATATTTGTATAAATTGAAAAAAAAAATGTGTAATTCCCAATGGTCGTGATACCGAGGGTTTATTTTTGTGAATAAGAAAAAATAAAATATTTATATTTCGATTACTCGAATTCTGCGCCGTCTTTTATTTATTTTTATTTTTTTCAATTTCGATATGTAATTGACTTTTTTTTTTTTCGTCTGAAATTATATTTCGGACCACTACTGCGTACGTCGTCACCGAGTCTTTCCGCTTTACGACGTACGCGAGTTACATAATACATAACGCAAAAATCGTACATTGTTTTCTTTGCCCTCGTGGCGGCGCGGCGGTCGGTTGTCCCAAAATCGGATCGTAAACAACAATATTATGATATATTATGACATAATATTATTGTAATAACGATCAAGGTCATTGCGCGTGCGATGAATATACATCCGACTTTCTACGTACCAAACCACCCGCCCGTTTTCCCCTCAAACTGTTATTACGTATTATTATTATTATTATTGTTATTTCATTTTTTTTTTATTTTTTTTTTTGACTTTTCATCACGTTTTGGACTCAAAAAAATCCCACACGACGACGGTGGTCGGTCATACCTTTTGTCACGAACATCATTTTCGGTCGTTATATAATACACGATGATGATAATAATATTCAAGGATTTCCTCACCACCAGTCACCACACGTGTGTGTGTTATTTATTATTAAAACTCGTCGTGTCTATTTTTTTTTTTTTTTTTTTTATGGAGAACGCGCGTGTGTATTCGAGTAGAGCACGTGGAGTTTCTCGAATGATGTACGTTTTCCTACGAATGTTTTTCGTTGGTTCGCGTACGAGGTGCAGCGATGAAAGTCAAGCGGCGACTTTCTTTCGGTCGCGATTATTCCTCTATATTGAGATCGAGGACGATTGGCGCGTAGAATTTTAAGTACTAGATACGATATAATAAAAAGCACGCGTTTTCGATAAAAAAATTTTCGTTTGGTTTTGTCGACAATTTTGAACCCGACGACGACGACGACGTCTTTCTCCGGCCTATATATATATTTTCAAATCGAAATTACCGTCACTGGCATTATGTTATTTTCGAATATAGGAAAAAAAAGCAATTTGAAAAAAAGCAACGGCAAAAAAAAGGATGGAAAAAAAATTCTGATCAAAAAATGATGGTTTTCGAGTCGTTTTTGTCAAATTTTGGGTAATTTTTTCCAAAAAAAAACATTGAATAATTGAGAAATTCAAAAAATGACCTTTTTGAAGTACAATCTAGAGGTGAATTGGGTTTCAAAAAGTTATTGATCGAAACTTTTGGACAAGTATTTCTATACGAAAAATTGTACACAAAATAAAAATAAAAATAAAAATAAAAAAAATAATAAATATCATTGTAAAAACACTAGCTTCCTCACTTCGTTCAGAATCTAAAAGCAAATGGGTAAAAAAAATTATATAAAGTAAAAGTTGACATGTTTAATATCATATTTTTTATTTTATTTTATTTTAAAGACAATGCCTTAGAACATCGCCACACAATATTTGTTTGCGTTTCGTAATGTTTAGTGTACATATTATGACCATCAAAACAAATTTTGATATTATTTTTATTTGATTTTATTACTTCCATATTAAATAAATGCAAATGTAATAAAACTAAGTAAAATATTGAATAACTGAGACTAAGTACTCCAACAAAAAATTGGACAAAGATCTCCACGCAGCACACGAAACTAACAAATATTGTACAGAAAACATGAGTTGATAAAATTTCCAATAAAATATGTGTTACTTTTACAAACATGTGGAAAATCCTAAAATTAAGATGACCACACCATCACTATTTGGCATTTCTATATTTAACCCATAACTTGATTTTATCTTCGCCCTTCAGCGCGGTACGCGACGCGACGCAAAATATATCTAACCATAGTTAGATATATTTTGAAGGCATAATATGATTTTTTTTTTTTTTTCTATCGCTCTAAAACGAAGCTACGTCAGCTATAAATTCGATTTATACCACTTAGAATAAAATTCACGACATTTTATTTTGCTTTTATTTGCTTTTTTGACTCTTTTTGTATTTAAATGCTTTTTGGGGCATTTTACAAAAATTAGCCATAAAAAAATCAAAAACCACTTAAAAATTCAAATAGCGCACTAAAAATATTATTTGAAAGCTGTTATTTATAACAGCTCAAAAATTATACAAAATGGAATAATAATTTTAGATCAAAAAATTATTAAATACCCTAAAAATTATAAATTGTGTTCTAAAATTATGTATAAATGATCTTTGATGCTTGTTAAACTTACAAACAAGTTATCGTGTTAAATTCATAGAATAAAATTTCAAATCCGAATTTTGGGTTTAAAAATTTCAAAATATAGCCCGAAAACCCTGAAATGCTCTGAAAAAATCAAAATGAAAATATCTCAAAAAACAAAAAAAATGTCTAGTAAAATTTCTTGAATTTATAATATTATACCTGGCATCGCACAACGATCTTTGAAAAACAATGTTAAGTGCATCGAAATCGCAGTCCTTGTTATAAATGAGCTCCGAACAAACATGACGTTCGAATAACAAAACTGCTTTTAGTACAGTGGTTCTCAATCTTTTTAGGACCACAACTCAAATTTTTCTTCAAAAACCTATCGCGACCCCCGTGGTTTTACATTTTTAGAATAAAAAGATTATTCTTAAAAATCAAAATTAAATTAATACTTTATTGATTTATTAATTTATTGGTTTATAATGAATAAAATATTTACAAATGTATGCAAATGTGCCACTCCATCATTTTTACAGTGGAGTTTGGTTAAAAAAATCTGACCCAATGAACGAAGAATACCCATGGTGCGATGCATGTCTGGTTTTTTTTGTCTATATTTTACGTATCTTTGTTTTACTTTGCTTGTCTTTGATTTACTTTACCAAAAATAAAAAATTTTGACAAGAAAAAGTGTTGGATTTTTTTGCGCAAAAATATTTCTCGTCTACCTAATTTAGTATATTTAAATTTTCATAAAATTTGGATCAAAAAAAATATAGTTTCCGAGTCTTTTTTGTCAAATTTTGAGTAGTTTTTCCAAATTTTAAGAGAACAATTAAGAATTTTGAATAATGGCCTCTCTATAGTACTGTCTATAGGCAAATCATGATTCAAAAAGTTGATGGTCGAAACTTTTAAATAAGTATTTACAGAAAAAAATAAAAAAAATAAACATCATTGTAAAAATGATGTTAATTATTTTTTTTTATTGTTTGGTTAAAATTTTTTTAAGAATTTACGTAATTAAACAAATTTTTCGCGACCCCTCAAAAGTTGATTTGAGACCCACCAGTGGGTAGCGACCCACACTTTGAGAAACACTGTTTTAGTATATTATCGGGAATAAGAGCCTCAGCGGCTCAGCCATTCATATTTATTCGCTATGGGCGATTCTCTCGATTTTTACAGTACCGTTTAAAATCGCGAGTTTCCTCTACGCACTACCGGTTTACATCACGCAGTATCCATTAACTACCGCAGTGAGTGCAGCAACAGTTAATTGCGCACAAATTAAAAAATATATATATACACTGCGTTCGAGAAACAATTTTATCATAAAATTATTATTCAGTCTACATTTTAAAAATTCACTGTCCTATATTACACTTTGTAAAAGAAGGGAAACAAAACGTATAAAACATATTATATTATACGAAAAACTAGAATTTGTTGTTTAAGACGATCGTGTATGCAAAAAATACCAAAACAAAGCACCTACTTAATAATAAAATCAGTGTTGTAAAAATATACTTAAAAAAGTGTATACTTCGCTCGTCTGGGTGTTCTTCGCATGTCGGGTGGGATTCTCTTAACGGATGTATTGAATTTTAAAGAAACGATAAATCATTTCTTCAATAAAACGATTCTGAACGAAAGAAGTTAATAATATAAAAAATAAATGAGAAAAAAAAAATGTTAGAAAATTTTTTTTCACATTTCCAAAATTTTCTTGCGCCAAAATCTTTCTTATAAAATTTTCTATCTAAGTTTAAATTTTCATATAGTTCGGATCAAAAAATGATGGTTTCCAAGTCGTTTTTATCAAATTTTGGGTAGTTTTTTCCAAAAACAATATTGAAGAATTGAGAAATTAAAAAAAAGACCTCTCTAAAGTACAATCTAGAGGCGAATCGGGTTTCAAAAAGTTATTGATCAAAACTTTTGGACAAGTATTTCTATACGAAAAGTTGTACACAGAAAAAAAAATAATAATAAAAATAAAATAAAAATAAAAATAAACATCATTGTAAAAACACTAGCTTCTTCACTTCGCTCAGAATCTAAATAAGTATTTAAATGCAGATACTAGGTAGAGAATAATATTTAAAATATATGTTTAAATACTTTATGTGGAAAGTATTTTTACTATTATATACAGTTGATACAAATAGATACTTTTAAACAATATTTAAAATACTTTTGTTTTATTGGATATGAGATCTCCCTTCTTCCATTCGCGTACAGAAATCCTGATTACGCCACGACCCCTGTCCCTTTGTCCTTTAACCTACCTACTATAACTGTATACACTAAACTTCAGTTATTTCAAAAAATCTGTCGAGAAAATCATTTGAGTGGAAAATCTCATGTTACGAGTAAAAAAAAATAATAAAATTTTATATAAAAATCGCGAGCAATGACATGTCCGTGTGTGGAGGCGAGGAGAATTTCCAGATCCTGATTGCCTAGCGAATAACTCCAACTCAAACCACGTTAAATAAGAGGAGGAGAAAGGGAACACAGCAAAAAAAAAAGTGTGTACTTCACTCGTCGGTATGTTCTTCGCACGTCAGATGAGATACTCTTGAAATCTTAATATCAAAAATCAAAAATTTTATTCCATAAAAACTAACAAAAAATGAGAAATTTTCGAAATACTGTACTTAACTAAAAATTGAACAAATATTTTTGAAATTTTTATAAAATGTTCTCGTAACTATTTTTAATGGTTGGTGAAAATTTCAATTCCCTAGCTGCATTATTTTAGAAGTTATGTCAAAAAGTAATTTTTAATTTTACGGAAATTGCGGTAATTGCGTATTTTGCCGTTTTTTGTCAATTTTTCCCCGTTTTTGGAAAAAGTATTGATAAATTAGAAAAATAACTTCTCTAAAGAGTCTAAAGTACCAACTGGATACGATTCCGGTTCTATAGAGATACTAATCGAAACTTTCGGACAAGTATTTCTATACGAAAAAGGGTTTACAGAAAGAGAAAAAATAAAAAAAATAAAAAAATAAACATCATTGTAAAATCATAAGCTTCTTCACTCCGTTCAGAATCTAAAAAACATTTTATTTTAAATAGTATCAGATTAGCAACGCTTTTTTCTGAAATAGTATTTTCATTAAAGAAATTAAAATAGATTTTGTTTATGGGATATGGGATCGTTACCCCTTCTCCCTTTCTCCCTTCGTCCTTTCACCTACTATAACTATATTATATACACTAAACTTCAGTTATTTCGAAAAATGTGTCGAGAAAATAAAATTCTACACGAAAATCTGTCGAGAAATAGCATGTGGAGTCGAGGAGAATTTCCAGATCCTGATTGTCTAGCAAATAACTCCAACTCAAACCACGTTAAATAAGAGGAGGATAAGGGGAACACAGCAAGAAGAAAAAAAAAAGGTCATCGTTTACAATACTATTAACCTCGCGTCCGTTTTGCCGCTTCGAAAATTGATGAAATTAACAGGTAATAATAACAATAATAATACAACAATAATTATTATCCGCCACCGCCGCCGCCGCTATATACTTACCGAAGATACACGCGCGTAATTCGCAGCTGCTAATATCGCACGTATTCACGCGCGCGCGTCTCGTCGTGACACAAACAATAATAGGTTAATAATAATAATAATAATATTGGTTAATAATAACAGTAATAATAAACGATCGCGTGAATTCGATTCGCGTTTTGATCGAACCACGACCTCGTTCCAAAATCGATGAACCCAGCCACTAGACGGGAATATCAAATAAGACGTAAACACTCGTCGAATCGTTTTTATTATATTTCCGCGTGTATGATTTGCAAATGCAAATTACCAGTTGTTGTTAACACGTGTAACAAGTGTATAATTTGCGCGCGAGGGGTGTTTTTCTGTTTTCGCGTCGATTGCGCCCCGCCTACTGAAAACACATTAACACGTGAACGAAAACGTTTTCCATTTATGAAAGAGATGTGTGTGTGTGTGTGTGTGTGTGTGTGTGTGTGTGTGTGTGAGAATGCCAACCAATAATATTAACAACGTGACCAGCAAACTAGCAAAACGGAAAAATCTAATAAAGAAAAAAATCCCTGGGATTTTTTATACGCGCGCGTTGTCGGTCAAAAATTATAACCAAGCGATTCGGTCACTGGCGTGCGCAGGATGGGGGGAAGTTAGGGGTTTATATCCCACCCCACTGCATTTTTTACCGTGTTATTTATTTGCTATAAAATACGAAACATATAAAATGTAAGATTACCTGTAAACAAATAATTGGAAATATTTAGCACATTTATGATAAATGGGATAAGAAATCAATATGAATTATGTTTATAAATATCGATTATGAGTTTTAAAATGGAATGATAAAATAATTGAAGTAGTCTGTACAATGGTTGTAACTTGTAGATATATTTACAGCTGTGGTTATTTTGCATAATATGAACAGTACCTAGTCATAAGTATTTATACGAAATTAAATATGTAATAAAAGACATTTATCTATTAAATATTTCATTGTGTGTAAAAAAAAAAAAAACTGTTAAAGTCTTTTGTGGTTTAAACCACATTATATTAAAAACCATAAAATTAATAAAATAGTAACATGTAGTCAGTCAAAATGTATTTTTTTTTTTTTTAATTGAAAAAAATATTCATAGGATGATGACCAGAAAAAGTTTAAAAAGATTTTATAAATATTTTATAAAATATTTTTTAAAATATTTTTGTTCTAATTAAAATTCACTGAGCATATTGGCATAATTATGATAAAAAATTTAAAGGAGGAGGGGAACAAATATGTTTATTTGATTGATTTTGCCCATCTTCCTCAATGAGTATTAATTTTATCCAACTTTTCCAAAATCTAAAGGGTTTTGAATGGTCATGGGGGGATAATTCCCCCTAATTGTACCTGTGACTGGGTATATGATTTCTCGTCCTAGATTTATTTCCCACTCTACTTTCAAATTACATCCCCTCCCATAAGAAATTCCTGGGCACGCCACTGGATTCGGTTGTACGGTTTTATGTGTAAACGTTTTAGATGATTTGTGTAGGTTGAAATTACACGGTTTTTTTGACGGCTGATTGGAAATAAATAATTATTTATAAAATACCTGTTGACAAAACTGTGTGCCAACTAATCTGTACAGTTTTCAGACTTTTGGTACAGTGTGTAGTCGAAATGTTTTGTATTCGTGTATCAAATTTGAGGAAAAACGGTGAAATATGACATTAGCTAGATTTTCATAAAATTTAATTAGTAATTTAGTCCATAACTCCGAAACGAATAGTAGTAATAGTATCAGAAACTTGAAATTTTCAGCCATTATTAACGAAATATGTAATGCAAACAAAAAAAAAATAAAAATTTAACCATTTTTAGGCTATACATGCAAAATTTTGGAAATATCTCGTTGTTTTTATTATTTTTCTTTTTCACTAATAAAATATTAAATTCTTGATTTTATAATGTAAAAATATAAGGAAAGTTAATTAATGTAAAGTAAAGTAATGAATTTTTTTCTTGAAAATAAATGCATTATCGTTATCATATAGTCACGAAATATTAATTATACTCAGTGTAATCGATGTGTAATCTAATTATTTACCGCTTCGAAACACTTTGACGTGAATTGTCATTTCTGTGCGAACTTATATAAAAATAAAATTAGCTCCGTATAAAAACGGTGATGGTAAGCTTTTTAAAACAAAAAAATTATTTTTCAAAAGAACGATTGCAGTGAAAAAGTTGTCTTATTTATACAATAAGAGTGATTCATCCGAATTTGTTTCATCGTGGTGGCTGCTGGCTGCGGCGGCTTACAGATTTACGAGTCCGTCTTCCACGTCGATCACGAAGGAGCCAGTAGCCAGCAGAATGAAAAAATAATAATTTCGTTTTAACGTTATTCATTGAATACTGCTTATCGTTATTAGAAATTAAAACACTGTTCACTTTTTGCGTTTAACGTTGTGGTAATTTTAGAAAAAAAAAAATTATTTTTTGATCATATGACAATTTATGTAAAAAATATAATTTGAAAAATAATAAAATTTTACTATTGATTTTTGTTTCACAACTTTCTTCATTTTATGATAATATAATATAACATTTTATGTTTATTTAATTGTTTCATTTATTGTTTTGTTTTGTTTATTCATTTAACTACATTTTCGTTTATTGTTCTGTTTTGTTTAGTGATATATTTTAAAATAATTAGCGTTTACTTGCTTTTATTTTCCGCTATCTATTTCAATCGTAATTTGAAAGTTATAACGTTATTATCATAACGTCACAAACATGTTTTCAAGCCCTGCTACTAGCTATGACGATCTTGGCAGGGAATTCCAGACAATATCAACAGGATACCGCCATCTACTGCAACCGCTTATTGGCAAAGTCGCTGCCATCCCGGGGAAACGATCACTGTCCTCGAAATAATTTTGAGCGAGACACGACAATCTATATTTGACGCATTTGTTTGTAAGCTGTAAATTATTCGATTACATCGAATATGACTGATATTTTGTTGCTAATTGAGTATTTTTATTCGTTGCCAAGCTAACATATAAGATTGTTACACCTTTACTTTTGTTGTCGTCGTGGTAACACGAAATGGGTCAGTAAAAAAAAAAAAAAATATGTATTCAGTCCAAAAATGAGTAAGTTTGTATGAAATTATCTATCCTTAAAAAAAATGAATTGAAAACGTCATGAAATAATAACACAAATAAATTTGCCATTTTTATATAAACATTCATTTGTATTTATAAATTTAAACGTTTGTAATTCGTGAAATTAACTTCTAAGAAAATTCGACCAAGTGTAGAAATATACGTGAGGAAACTTTTGGTAAAATAAATTTCGACTGGAATAAGAATTAAAAGTTTTAAGAGGTTTTGATCATAAAAAATCGTTATTTCCCGTGAAAATTACCAATCCCATCAAAAGACCGAGAATGTCCATGTACAGTGCAAATAATGTCTAGCCTTTTAAAATTTTAAGTGTAGTGAAGAAATTAAAGTTTTTACAATGATCATTATTTTAGATTCTGAACGAAGTAAAGAAGCTAGTGTTTTTACAATGTTTTTAATTTTTTTTTTTTCTGTACACACTTTTTCGTATAGATTGACTTGTCCAAAAGTTTCGATCAGTAGCTTTTTGAAACCAGATTTACCTCTAGTTGGTACTTTAGATAGGTCATTTTTTGAATTTCTCAATTCTTCAATTTTTTTTTTTTTTTAATTTGACAAAAAAAGCTCAGAAACCATCATTTTTTTGATCCAAACTTTATGAAAATTTAAACATAGATAAAAAATGACATAAGAAAGATTTTGACGCAAAAAAATTTTGAAAATTTGAAGAAAAAAAATTTGGACATTTTTCGAACATTTTTTTTCTCATTTATTTTTTATATTATTAACTTCCTTTATTCAGAATCGTTTTTTCTCATTAATTTTTCTTCCTTTATTTATTAGATAAAAAAAAGTAAAGTAAAGTATAGACAAGAAAGCCGAACATATTTTGCACCACGGATATTCTTCGCTCTTCGGGTCAGATACTCTTGATAAGTGTGTTGAAAATGACCACCATTATTGATCTTTATATTGTTAACTTCTTTCATTCAGAATCGTCTTATTGAAGAAATGATTTATCGTTTCTTTAAAATTCTACAAACTCATCAAGAGTATCTGATTAGAAAAGCGAAGAATATCCGTGGTGCAAAATATGTTCGCCTTTTTTTTGTTCTTTTCTGTTAACCTTTCTGTTTATTCGTATAGAAATACTTGTCAAAAAGTTTCAACCAGTGACTTTTATAAATCAATATTTGCCTCTAGATGGTTTTTTGGGAAGTCATTTTTCGAAATTCTCAACTGTTTTTTCGAAATTTGGGGAACACTAAAGAAAATTTGAAAAAAAAAATCTCCATTAAAACTATCCAAACTTTATGAAAATTTAACTATAGATTGGCAATAATATGAGAAATGTATTTGTACCAACAAGAAAATTTTTAAAATGTGAAATTTTTTTTCTATACTTTTTCTCGTCAAATGTTTTTTATTTCCTTTTCTCAGTGAAATATAAAACTGGCTGAATAATTTTTTTTTTTTTTAATAATAATAAACTTAATAATTTTTAAATTTAAAGTTCGAAGTCTCGAATGAACTGAAACTCCGGACAGCATTATTTTATTAAAGAAATAAAAGAAACCCACTCGAGGAGCGACGAATAATTATGGCGCACAGTACATTCTACTTTTAAAATATTTTACATAACGAATGTTGCAAAAAGTGTATTTTGAAAAAGTCATTAGACCCGTTGCCCCGAGCTCGTGGCAGGGATCTTTTGTAGACACGTGCGAGTGCTGTTAACGCATCTACAATATAATATAATATATTATATTGCATAAATTAAAATAATAAAATGCTTATATATATAAATATTTATGAGTTTTAAAATTTCATTTTTTTTTTTTTTCTAGTTATTTAAAAGTATTCTAGTCTATAAAAAAAGACATTAAAATGGCTTCATTTATTCAAGTAGGTATATACTATTTTAAATAATTAAATGTAAGAAGGACAGGTAGTCTCAAACAATTTGAAATAAATTTTATTTCAAAAAATTTGGTAATTTTCTGATTTTTATTTAATTATCTATAATAATATTGTATATTATTTTGTACTGTCTAGGGATAAATAATATGTAACATTTGTAAGAGGTTTAAGATCAAAGATAAATTCCATTCGTGCCTATGATAGAATATGACAATTGACACTAAATTTTCTAAAAACCAAAATTATATAGTCAATGATAATATTTCATTATCTATATACCTTGAAAAGTTTAAATGTTACGTGGTAACATTTACTGAACCCATAGATAAATAATAAAATTTTAAAGAAACGATAAATCATTTCTTCAGTAAAACGATTCTGAACGAAGGAAGTTAATAATACAAGAAAAAAAAAATGTTCGAAAAATGTCCAAAATTTTTTTTCACATTTTCAAAATTTTCT
>JAIPRM010012893.1:0-11804 GCA_025469315.1 Stegophylla sp. TES_Ste_2020 | reverse complement strand
AATTTATTTTATTCGTCTATAGCAAGTAATCAATTAGTTAAAAATGCACCGATTAATCGTTTAATGAGTTTAGCTAATATGTACAATATTGATCCTTTTGTTAATAGTTTTTGTGGATTTAAAATTAATGTGAATTTAGCTCTTAATTGTGAATTATAAGATAAACAATTTTATTGTAATTGGACCTTGTGTCCGTATAAATTATATAAATAAAAAATAAAAAATAAATAAATAAATAAGTAATTATTAAATGATTGAGCCGAAAAGGCGTCACGTATTCCAGTTCGACTGCATACAAATGTGCTTCCGACTAAACGTGTAATCCATTTTGATTGTATGACTTCAAAAGGGATATCGAAATTTCCTTCTTCTATTCCTTCCCTGGACGCTCACGACCGTGACCATTCTCAGTCGAGTGAATATCGTTCAATTCAATTTTCACTATTATATAATCGTGTTTACTCCTCTTTTACACACAGCCCCGATTTTTAATTCATTCTCTTTTCCTTTATGTATTGTATTTTCAGTGTTATTTGCGTATTGCGTTACATAATACACGTGATTTTATTATTATTTATTTTTGAATTGTGTTCGCCAGACACCTCTGCAAAGTTCCAATGATGAGTGCCTTTTACCGAGTTCGTTCCGCCATCTCGGTGATGGGCTGTCCTCCACGCATCACAAACCATAGAAATGCCATTCCCTCGGGGGGGGGGGGGTGGGTTCGTAATATTTTCAAAACATCTCGTACATCTTAAAAAAACGACACTCAAGACGAAAACAAATTTAATAGCGTTTTATTTATTAAAATAATCCATCTTGCCATTTGAGTAAAACGAGAGGACGAAAAAAAAAAATCACACCTATATATTGATGATATATTCTCGCTTTTGTTGTCGCGCAATAAGAGGTAAATAACATAATATTATATTAATATTACACGCGATTTTTTAGGTTAGTTTGTTTGTTTTCATATCGGATTGAGAAAATTTGACAGATAAAAATATCTATACGGCCGATTTCGTAAATATTATTTGTTAATTTTAAAGTGATGTATTTTTGAAAAAAATTCACATTTATAAATGAAGTTATTGATAACAACAATCATTTGTACGCTTGCCTTCCTCTCTAAATTACATTTGTGTATAAAATTGCGTTATTTTCTTCGATCCATTAGTACGCGAGGCGATTCGTCGCTGATATATTATCATGTTTAATAGTTTTATTACCACGTACTTTTGTAGCTCTACGACGATGTTTATCATAAAAAAAATAATATAATATAATATAATATTTATTTATTTTTATCGTGTGCACATCGAGGCGCAACTAAGTAAAATCTAATCTAACCAACCCGTAGCCATACGTATACGTATACCTAAATGAAGTATTGAAATGGAATACGCTTAGAGTGACCCATTGAAAAGAATCAAGTTACCGTATCGAAATATATTTGTATCTCTTGCTCAATCGGATCACTGATAAGGAACTGTGATCACACTTTAAAATTAATGTTATTGTCTCAGATCATAGTATACAACCGATGTAGTGACAATGACTGATAGCTGCGTCCAACATATTTCAGGGCACTTGTATGAAGTGCGCATGCGTTGTGCCCATACGCCAATCAAATCAATTTAAATTCAAATTTGTAACTTATTAGTTACACACAACTAATATCACGCATGCGCATTTCAGGTCAAGTGACCTGAAATTTAAAAATGGTAGGGATGACGTTGGACACAGTTCAGTATAGGAGTAAAATAATATAGTACAGCTTCATCCATAGTATATTATCTAAGAATCTTATCCAATATGATAATATGAAAATTTAAAGTGGTACCGATCAAAAATAAGAAAAATAATTATATTTTTCTCAAAATGGCAATCCATTTTACTTTCACTTGGCCTATTCTATTTGATTGCTTTAATTCACCATACGTAACAGTATACGGTATGGCTCTATATATATATATTCTTTACTCTATGAATTTAAAACCAAGTACTCGAGAAGAAACGATAAGGTAATATTCTGTTTTCTTGAAATCAATTCAAATTCAAATTTCAAAACTCCAAGAACACATCTTAGGTAATCGTGGTATTAGAAACTTTCATCAATAATTATCAACAAATATTGTCCGTAATACGTTTTTTCTAGGTATGGGTTCTCGAACTCTTTCGAACCATCGAACACCTCGAACTTTAAAAAGTCCGAACAGTTCGAAGTTCGAGAAAAAAATAAGTTCGTATTCGAATTCGAACATATCGAATAGTTCGAGTTTAGTATGTTCGAGTTCGAATTTTCGAACAGTTTAATCAGCAGATTTTTTTTCCCCCGTAATGTGTCGACACACTGTCAACGTTGTTTCCTTTCAAATTCTGATAATAACTGATGAATATCAATTAAATACACGTGTTAACAAGACGTGTATGGTTAAACAATATTTTTAATTTTTTTTCTGTATACATTTTTTTCGCATGGCAATTACTCGTCCAAAAGGTTGGTCTAGTAACTATTTGAAATCGGATTTGTATTGATTAATAATAATACGACTAATATCGTTATTATTGATAAACTTTCAAAATGTTTCAATTTTTTTGAAATTCGAAAATAGTTCGAATAAAATTCAGATTCGAGTTCGAGTTCGAGTTCGAACAGTTCGAGAAAATCAGTGTTCGACCCGTTCATAGTTTTTTCAAAAAAACTGATTCGATCGCCTTCAGAGAGCAAAATCTAGTAACACTGAATATACATAATTTGTTTTAAACGTTTTACGCCTAATACAGTAATATTAAACTTTAAATCATTTCACAATAATTATTCGTTTAAAACACGGTGGGGTTTAATTTGACCGTCTCTCCAGGAGTTGACACGCGGTCGTTGCCCCCCCCCCATTAAATTAGAAGGGACTTGGGCCAGCGGTCGGTGTTTTTTCGACGTCCACAAAATCATAAATAAATTATTCGCAACGGGAACCGAATCCGGGTACGTCGGGCGTCCCCAGACTACCCGGGTCAAGTCCGCGATAACAAGATCCTCGGGGGGGGGGGTGGTGATGGTGGTGGTGGTGGGGATGATCGAGTTATACAAACCGATGACGGTCTCGGCGTGTGCAGCTGCTGCAGCGGCGGTCGTGTAGTGTACTACACTCGTACAATACATAATACACCATAGAGTCGACTTCTGTTGTGCAGAGGTATACGCGCGTGGGATTAACATTAACGAAGGTTAAAGGCGGTCGCTCGAGAAATCAATAACGGATTTACATAAATATCAAATCAATTTCTACGAGAGCGCCAGGTAGTAGTAGTAATATTGCGCCGTAACAATTGAATTTCGTGGCGAATATTAAAATATATCAATTTTCCAATGGCAATGAATGCGGTTTTAACGAGGGGGTTGGGGGTGGGGATGGGAGAAATGAAATGACGCGACGTCTACTACGTACGTATACGATATTATTATTATTATTATACGCGAACGCGAATTTACGACGACACTATCGATTATTTTTTTTTTCGACTGCTGTTATATTATCACATAATAATATAATAATATATATATATATATACATATATACGCAGCATGTGAGAGAAGTCTTAGAGAGAATTTCATTTAATTCGTGAATTTATGTGGGTTTTTATCACGCGATGTACGTTTTACACGCTCGTTTTGAAATTCAAATATTATTTTATTTTACTACTACTGGTAAAAAAAAAAAAAAGAAAATGTTGGCGGGATATCAAGACCCGTAGACCGCGTATACCGAAAGTATTACACGTATACTAACGTTTCTTTCTTTATTAATATTTTTTTTCCATGAAATTTGTGTATTTTTCAAATTCTCGGCGAACAACAATGCGCGGGGTTAAAGCCAATCATCTAGTGCATTGGTCGCGGGAACCTTTTTGACTTTTATAAATTTTTCATCGAGTGCTGTATGGAAACAAAAAAAAATACATATCCCTATTTACCTAACACATTTTCTAATTTTATATCTATCGACAATCATAATAATATTATAAGCATAGGCGTGGCCACGGGGTGTGCAGGGCATGCATTTGCACACCCTGCGAGTCTTATCTAAAAATGACTTTTACGGATTAATTTCGAAATAACAATTTTAATTTTGTATGCGAGTACCTAACCTAACCTAACCTGTATAACATATTGTATACAATATAACAATATTATTATTTATGGGTAAAGAAACACATCTGGAATCTAATGGTAAAGTTTGTATATACTAAATTTAGAGCTAATGTTAAATAAGATTTGACGATTGAAAAGATATTTTTATCTTACACAAAATATCTATAGTATCATACAACCATTTAACCAAATAAAAAAAAAAAATTTATAAACAATTTTTGAGATTTTTTCAAGGCTATTAAACTTATTAAATTTTTAGTTTATGTTATCAAGAATGTAAAATTGTATAGGGAAAAAACGTGCAAAATATGAGTCATTTTCAAAGTTCAATATTAATTCTAAGAGGATCATATTGTTTTCACTATGTATTACATTGTTATTATTGATGATATTAGGAGAAAATTTCAAGTTTCTAGTACTATTAGTTTTGGAGTCATAACTACATAAATTACAAAAATCGATAAGTGAAAATCTAATTTATGGCAAATTTTATCACTTTTACTTAAATTTGAAATAGTTTTTCATTGTTTTTTAAAATATTGAGAATTTAGAAACAATTATCTCTCTATAGTACTATTTAAAACCTAGTTCTGATGTATTAGGTTGCCGGGCAAATATATTGTATTAGTTTTACTACTGAATACTAATTTTACAGCTTCAAATTAAATAACATTATAAAAAACTATTTATTTCGCATCAATCAGAATATAAAACATATTTTTTTTATTAACAACTTATTTTATACGCAGTTAAGGTCTAGGGGAAAACATTTTGGGGATGGGTGTACAAATATTGTACTTGTACCTCCTGCCAAAAATGTCTGGCTACGCCTATGATTTATAAGTATTGAGTACATGACGTATATATGTATTCAGGTATATTTACTTTTCATTTCAATGAATAATGACAATATATGAAAATAAATCTGAAATTATAATAAAAATTAAATAGTAATTATAATAATAATAATAATAATAATAATAAAACAATAGTCGAGTCTTGCAGACGAGTTTGTTAAATTGATAATTATAATTATAAACGTGTACACGGGTAAAATAAAACAAAAAAAAATAACGAATTTAATTTATAATTATAATTATTATATTATTATGATAGAGGCTGTTGTCTTTTCTGAAAAGACGTAGCAGACAGAACAAAAGGTTGATTTATATTTTCGATCCGACTAACAAGATTTTGAAATTACAACCCGGACGATATAAAACCCGTTGCTATAATATATCATATTAAAGCGTTTTCGTCTTCTTAAATCGAGGGTTATTATATATTTAATTATTATACTCCGATCGCGAATGCCCCTGGATGTCGACCGATTCCCATACGACAGCACTACATAACAATATTGTGGCTACGTGTTGTGGTTATTCCACAACATCACTACCTATTCTGATTTGAAACAACCGAGCACAGACATTATTTAATTAAATCCGTTTCGTTCTTCGCGAGAGCGGATTAAAATGAGGTACCTTTTTTCCCCCCCCCCCGCACAGTGTCATTCGAGAGAATAACACTGCTGCTGCCGCGCCGTAGTCGTTGCAAAACAATGTTACCCCCCCCCATTATCATCCGATAGTAGGTACGCGAAAAGCCCATAGGGGAAGGCACGCGGAGATTAAAAAATTTAATCTCAGAAACATCTCAGAGAACCATTAGAGACTTCAGTAAATTCTAAAACTTCAGTAATTTTTTAAACATTTTTGAAAATAAAATAAGACAATTATTGTAATACCTTGAAAATTGAAAATTAAAAAAAAATATATTAACGCACAACTACAATTATTATAATAGTGTGGTATACAACTATAATGGAAGGGGGAACGGCTTAACGTTGATTTCATATTATTGTGATTTGTGACGACAAATAGTTTGAAGAGAAATTAAACCAACAAACGATAACACAATATTGTAATAAAATAATAAAAATACAGACACACCATTATTTAGTATTCTTTGCTCCTATACTGTGGTGTTGAATTTCAAAGAAACGATCAATCATTTCTCTTAAACGAAACGATTCTGAGTGGAGCAGAACAACAACAATAATAATAAAATTGTCAGTTTTATACCGATTATGTTTAACAATTAAAAAATATAACGAAAATTCGTGAAAACGGCCCATTTGCTATGTTTTGAAATTTAAACATCTTATAATTGAAAATTTCCAAAACTGATTTTTACAAAAAATTAGACACAACGTTATACGAATAGAATAAGTTTATTAAAAAATTTTTCACCCTATACAGTATGAACAACTAATTGACAATGTTACGAGGTAATAATGGAAAAAAATTCATTCGTTCGTTTGATCAATTTATATTTTAAGCCGTTATTATAATTTTAAACGCTTGTGAAAAAATGAATTGGACTTAATAGGGGATTCATGGAAAGAAAATCGCACGATTTTGGTGTTTCGGTAAAAATTGTTTAAAATATTTAAAGTTTTTTGTATTTTTGGTTAAAAAATATGCAAAATGTTAGAGAGAGAGAGAGAGAGAGAGAGAGAGAGAGGGGAGAAAGAAGGTTGGAGATAATCTGAGACGAATAAAACGAATTTGAAAAAATTTAAAAACCATTTCACCCCCCCCCCCCCAAACAAACTAAGTTCTTTTTATTTTTTTATACCGCGTGATTTTTCATACCCCCCTCCCACCGAGTCTGTGTCGACAGAACCCGATCGTTTGACAAGGAACACGAATCACTCGTTTCCGGTGTCCCCGGCGGCGGCGGTTAATTTCAGAATAATAATTATTAAATTATTATTCACTCGGGTTCAACAAATAATCATTGTACGACAACAAGGGTTCAAGCTTAATATTGCATTAGCAATATTTATTTTTCAGGTAATGGAATTTTTTTGCAGAGTATAAAACGATTTGTATGCAATACATTTTTAAAACAAAACACTATTTCGGTATAATCGGTTGATTTTTAATATTTTTGAGAATTTTTGATTGTACCGCAAAAGTTGTGTTTTTTTCTTTTTCTGGTTTGCATATTTTTCAGTAGTCAATCGTAAGAAAGTAAACGAAATATATGATTTTTCTTTTTTCACAATAGTTTTCGTGGTGTGCATACGAATTAATTTTATTCATCAGCAGAATTCAGATTGCGTAACAAATATTATTTTTGAAGTGTGTATGAGATGAAGATAATTTTTATATTATATATAAATACATTTCAAATCGTTATGATTTCAATAAAGTTAATTTTTTAGTGTTTTTTTTCCCCCATCCTTTTTCCTTATTTATTATTAGTTTTACATAAAATTACACACTTCAACGCGTATAAAAAGTAATTGGTTACAACGATTTTTATGGAAGTTTGTAAAGAATTACATTATAAATAATATTATATGGGCGTAAGAAAATTTTTCGCTAACGAATGATTAAAAAATTTTACACACACACAAACACAAATACAATTAAAATAGTATTCAACATTATTATTATTATTATAATTGTATATTAATTGAAGCTCCATTCAGAATCGTTTTATCGGAAAAAATATTTATTGTTTCTTTAAAATGTGATACACCCACTAAGAGTATCCCACCCAAGGAGCGAATAATTCCCCAAGTAATGAAGGATGTCATTTTTAATGTTTAATTTAAATTTTTTGTTTTTTTTTTTTTAGTGTAAAATATAAAGAATACATTTTTTTTTTTTTCGGTCACTCAAAATTATTTTATAAGGATTTATTTTGTTACAAATCCTATTCAACAGTATAAAGTCAAAATTATGGTGTTGAAGTGTGGGTTATTAAAAGAAAAGATGAAGGGAGAAAAAAAATAACGAAGAGACATCCTTAGACCTGGCGATTAAGGATTATAGTAAATTGGTTTTTAAATTCAAAGCATAATAATATAGTTTAAAATATTTTGGGAGTTCAGTCTTCTTTACTGCAGTCTTTTGGAGAGGGTACAGAATTCGAAACGGACATCCTTGGATGACAGGGAGAGTGCGAGAGGGGGTGGATAAAGGGACTTTGACGTCGAATTTGGCGAATCCTTACTTTCGGAAATCGAGAAAATTGAGCTGCGTAGCTAGGATTTGTAATATAATATACGAATAGGTCGTTAACACTGTAGTGTTTTTCGACATCGGTTTTTCTGTTCCGAGCAAATTATCGTAATCATCAGTCACCAGATGTACCTACATAGTCGTTAACGATGGGTGTTCTTCGCACGACGGGTGGGATTCTGTTGGTGGGTGTATTGAATTTTAAAGAAACGATAAATCATTTCTTCAACAAAACGATTCTGAACGAAGGAAGTTAATAATATAAAGAACAAATGTGAAAAAAAAAAATGTTAGAAAAATGTCCGAAAATTTTCTTGGGCCAAAATCTTTCTTATATTATTTATCTATGTTTAAATTTTCATATAGTTCGGTTAAAAAAATTGATGGTTTCCGAGTCATTTTTGTCAAATTTTGGGTAGTTTTTTCAAAAAAAAAAAAAAAAAAAATGAATAATTGAGAAATTCAAAAAATGACTTCTCTAAAGTACAATCTAGAACAATCTAGAAGCAAATCCGGTTTCAAAAAGTTGCTGATCGAAACTTTTTGGACAAGTATTTCCATACGAAAAATTGTACACAGAAAAAAAAAAAATAATAAAAAAAAATAAATAAATAAACATACTAGCTTATCTTCACTTCGTTCTGAATCTAATATCTCCCTGAATTTTTTTTTTTTTTTGAATAAATCAAAAATGCATTTTTTTTTTTTTTTTTGGTCATAATTACAATATTATTGATAAACGGTACCTGTAAAACGCAAAAACGATGAGAATTTGAAATAATTTTTAGCATTTTAGACTTAACCTATAATTAAACCTATACGCTAAAGTCTTGGTCTCTCAACTGGTGGAAAATAATAATTAGTAAATACCATTAAATTATATACAAAAACGACCTGAATAAATTTAAACATCCCGAAAAAATGACGAAAAAATAATTGTTTTTAAAAAGAAAGTGAAATTAAAATGCATTGATTAAATTCGTACGTTATTGGAACACATTTTTAAGGACAGCAAAGCGTTGGCGATGATACGTTTACAAAAAATGTAAATTCAAAAGTCATCAACATCCCCGGGCACTAATAATTATTATACTGTGCGACTCGTGGCGCGGACACTTCCAGTCGCCCCCGTCGTAGTACATCTGTCGTGCCCCCGGCGGGGTCTTGATTAATCGTCGTCACTCGTGATCGTGTGGTAATTGTTATTATTATAATGTGGTGGTGACGCGCACATTGCTCTGCGAAAGCGCAGCTGGCCATAACAATAATTTTGAATTCGAAATACAACTACAATACATATTGTATGTGTAAACAAAAAGGCGGACATATTTTTTGCACCACTTGGAGCGTTAATCGCTCCAAGTGGGGGGAGGGGGGAGGGGTGGGACTATAATGTTATCCAAAATCGATTCGATGAAAATCTCGTTTACGGAATATTTTATAATATTTTTACACAACTTTTTTTCTAAATATTGAGTTTCAAAAAATGACCTATTATTAAAGCGTACCCCATGTGCTGCACACATGACCCTTAGCAATTTTTCCAGTAGAAAAAAGCGTTTTTCATAAAACGATGATAAAAGCATTACACATGACCGTAGAAGGTTTTTCACCTCCGAGTGGCAAGCAGAATCTGAAATCGACCTGCTGTTGAAACGGGAACTTGAGAAAATATCGATTTGATACGAGTTTGAAATGTAAAAAAAAATAACATCGCAGGGTGTTTTAAATTTAAGGGATGATTTTTTATCCAAATCGATGCTAAACCAGACACACCCTGAGAGCGCTTCCTTACATGACGCCCTTATTACTTGCATACCTAGTGTACATAAGAACATTAAAATTAAATTGAATTTTTTTACTAGACTGCAGATAAAACCCTTCGGAATAATAAAAACAATAATTTTATAATATTAAAAACAAGTCTCCGAGTCTTTTGAAGCAAACACGTTATTTCACCGACTATTTTTTATAATTAACCATAGCCGTTTTACCCAACCGCATAAATTATTAAACATAGTTTGCAAAAATTATAGTTTGTAACTAATTATTGAACAACTACGGTGGCTCCTTGATTTAATTTCAAAAAAATATAAAAGTAAACCACCTCGAGACTTACGAACCTTAAATTAAAAATATAAAGTACAGGCAGCAAAAAAACCGGACACACTTCGCAACACAGATATTTTTCATTCCTCGGATAAGATACTCTTGGTGGGCGTGTAGAACCTTTTAATCATTTCTGATCCGAAGGGCAAAGAATATCCGTGGTGTCAGGTTTTCTTGTCTTTATTTTACTTTACTCGTCTTTGCTTTAGTTTTTTCTTTTCTTTTTCTTTGGAAATTCGAATAATCTGTAATCCTGACTCCTGTATCCACTACCTGTTGTGAGGGAGGGGAACAAAATCTCATTAGTCATTTTTGATTTTGGTAATTGGCTGGACAGACAGGGTCCCAATATAATTATTTTTGAACTTATTGCGTCATTGGAGGAGGGTTATGTTACACGTCATTATGCCATTTTCGAACTCTGACTTGCGGTTTTCCTTGAAAGAGAATAAGAGGCGATCGTGCCGTGGAACTGACCTTTGAGCCGGGGGACGCAAAAGCGCAGGAAATCAATAATGTTTTTGGTGACGTGTTCATAATAATTATTGTTATTTCCTAGCACTCGGGATTTTAACGTTTCATTACGATTACGGTTGTCACGTGCGTGCGTGCGAAATTTTATTAAAACGTACGCGATCTTGTGCGCAAACAAAGTCTGCGAAGCAAGTTCAGACGGCACGGTTTCCCGTTTGAAACAACAAAAACGAAAAGAACTTATTGCTCCACGGATTCGCGCGATTCGAATGCAATATTCAAAATAATCCCGCGCATTTTGGAATGATTATTAATAACGTCGTTTCGCGGAGGAAAATCGATTCGATAGATTTCAATAAACACTCCGAGCTTTTCCCCTACGTTTCATTCGCATTTAAGTAGTATTGTAATTAATGTACACATTGAGTAATGGTGTATTAATATGATTTACTATCAATTGGCTTATCTCACTCAGACGAGTTCTGCTGAGTAAACAAAATAATGTTTGAGAGAAGCTATGCAATAGTTTAATTATATATTATGACGTGTAGTAACATTATACATGATATAATTTTTGTGTGTAAGAAAAATTTCTATTTATTTATTTTAGATTCCGAACGAGGTGAAGAAGCTACTAGTGTTTTTACAATGATGTTTCTTTATTTTTATTTATTTTTTTCTGTGTACAACTTTTCGTATGGAAATACTTGTCCAAAACTTTCAATCAATAACTTTTTGAAACCGGATTTGCCTCTAGATTGTACTATAGAGAGGTCATTTTTTTAATTTTTCATTTCTTCAATTTTTTTTTTTTTTTGTAAAAATTACCCAAAATTTGTCAAAAACAACTCAGAAACCATCATTTTTTGATCCGAATTTTATGAAAATTTTAACATAGATAGAAAATCGTATAAGAAAGATTTTGGACATTTTTCTAACATTTTTTTTTTCTCATTTATTTTTTATATTATTAACTTCCCTCGTTCAGAATCGTTTTATTGAAGAAATGATTTATCGTTTCTATGAAATTA
>JAIPRM010012892.1:0-11804 GCA_025469315.1 Stegophylla sp. TES_Ste_2020 | reverse complement strand
GAATTGAGAAATTCAAAAAATGACCTCTTTAAAGTACAATCTAGAGGCGAATCGGGTTTCAAAAAGTTATTGATCGAAACTTTTGGACAAGTATTTCTATACGAAAAGTTGTACAAAGAAAAAAAAAATTAAATAAACATCATTGTAAAAACACTAGCTTCTTCACTTCGTTCAGAAGTCCATAAAATTACATCTTTAATTCGTTTTTTCAACATAAAGTGTGAAACTGATAACCTAACCAATGGGTACGAAATTATGATGAAAGGGTAATTATTGACAGTGATTAAATTCGAATAATAAAAATCAATGTATCCCATCCTAGTTTATATCTACAAGTTTAGTACTAGTTTCCATTTTAAAGTTTACATAATATAATGTGAATATTTTATTTGCAAATTTTCTGTGAAATAATATCTATCTTTAAAAGTTAATTATATATATTTTATAACTGTTATTTTGCTTTTTTTGATGATAAAATAAATTTTACCATTTAAGTACATCATTTGAATGTCAAAATAATATAAAAGATTTCGAACGAATTTGACAATTTTGACTAGTCAAAATCTGGTCAATTGACAGTGAAAAACCCAGTCCTAGTATTTGATATAAAACCGAACGTTTTTCGCGAACTGTAAGTTCTGTTTTTTTTTTTTTTTTTTTTTATTTAGTATAATCAGTGTATCTTTTCCAATTTATAGTGTTACAACGTTACATAACAATTTTTAGCTTTTGATATTTATTCAATGGAGATTGTTGTGTAGTCAATTATATTTTCACTTCGCCTAATTTTAACACACTCTTCAAAGATGTTTGTTTCGTATAAATACTAAATAGTAGCGAATAGTTTTTTTTTTTGATCAATCATTATTAATTATTATATTTTTTTGTAGTATAACGTGTGAATAGGATTTGTTTTTACTGAACAATATCTCAAAAATCTTAATAGCGATTATCCGTGCAGAGGTCGAGGAATTTAAGGTGACTTTTATTTTTGGATTTTTCCTTCACGTTGAAATCAATTAAAGTCTAAAGGAGTAAAACAGGACAACAGGAAAAATGTATAGAATTTACTGCGATTACGTTCCTTTTATTTTAATTTTTAAATGCTATTTAATATAGGACCTACTTATAAAACACATATTATTATTATAATAATTATTCGACTGTGGTTTTTAAATGAATAAAGGGAGAAACGTTTATAGAACAATGACTTTTCTTTTTCTTTTTTTTTTTTGTGTGCGGAATGAAATGCACTAATTGTCCTTTTTATGGGACATTGTTTTAGTTAATTTTCGAATTCAAAAACATTTTTCATTAAATAATTTTATCATCGCTGTATTTTTATTCATTAGGACAACTCAAGGGTAGCAGGTTTAAAGTGTGTATTGTTTATTTAGTTTATAATTTTGTATCGATTTATGGTGCAAAACGCTTAGTTTTTTCTTTGTCGTGAACCATACCTCCGCCAGGTCATATTGTTCAATTCGTACGAGATAGCAGAGACAAACTGCGAAACAAAAGAAGGGGTTCTTTCTAGTCTCTAATTAAATATGCAAAAAGCTAGAACGTACGTAATAATAATAATAATGTGAATGGGGCTGGGTTAAGAGGCCTCGTGTGCGTGCGCATGAGTGTATATGTGTGTATGTTACATCTGTCTTTAAAGGCCTACCTATCTTTTCTTCTCATTATCATAATACTTTGGTATAAATTTGCCTACAACTCTTTTTCTGACCTCCTTATATAAATCGATTAAACACGGCACTTTAATATATGTATATACCTAGGTATATAATATATAACGCAATTTTCCCAACTCTTTTTTATTCAACGCCCCTTTTAATTCCCAAAAACCTCACCCCCCTCATATCATTTTTTTAAAAACTCGGTTATCATGCTCGTAAATTACCTAATGATTTTATTAAAAACAGACAAAACTCGTCTAATTTTATATGAATAATTTATAATCATTAGATACAATGCTTATGTTTATAAATTAAAATGTCTACTAAAAATATATATAACTATAAACTGATCTTGCTTGAATATAATAATTAAGTACACAAAAAATACACCTATATGTGATTATAATGACTGCCTCGAGGTTGATGTTTTTCTACTAATGCAATTATATCTGAGCTCAATGATGATTTCAGCATCAGCTTTATAATATTACATATTTCGGTATCGCCATCAGCTCCCTTAGTATCATCCCCACCCCATCAATATTAAAAATGTCCACTTTGGAAATCACTGATATAGTGTGTTGCACTATGCGTTGAAATTGTTTTAACAAAATATTAATAGGTATCTAAATCAAAATTCTTTGACGTCCCTGAATGTTAATAAAATTAATTTGGAATTCCGGATGAAACCCTAATTATAAACATATTAACGAACGTCGAATATGCACACGGTTTACATATATTCGAATACTAATGTCGGGGGTTGGTACAGTCATTGCATCTACATTTAACGGTTTAAGTTTCTAATTATCGAATAACTACCCACGTGCGTGTATAATGTGCACATAGCATGATATTATGTATACACAACATGAATATTAGGTACTGTTAATTGCATGAAAATCTATATTTATATAGAAATAGCTTCGTCCCATTTCGTGTCCGACCAAACTTTGAAGCTATTGAAGTCGGCATGCAGGTCTTCGGTATTGATTTTAGACCACGTGTTGATTAGGCGAGTTCCGAGAGATTCGAACAAAAGCGTTTCTATTGACATAATATGTTTGTGTGTGTATATACGATACGGTTTGAGTTTGATTGATGGTTTAAACGATATGTATATACGTGTTTGTACAAGGTAATAGCCGTGTATTTTTGTGTCGGTTATAATATTATTATTATATTTCTGTTGAATATAATTTGTATATAATTTTAAATTCAAATAAGTGTATTTTAATAGGGAAATTCAAATTTATATTTCTTGCGATTATGTTAATTTACATATTATCCCACGGCATTAACAAAACTTATTAAAATGTAAAAAAAAACTTTATTGAATTCGTCATATACGACGGGTAGGTACTATGCATAATGAACTGAGGATTAAGTTAGAAAATGTGCCTCGAAAGCAGCATAATATTTTTGTATCAAATTAAATTAAACAATGTCTATGTGGTGCAGTTTTAAGCTGAAAATAACAATTTTTTTTTTTTTTTTTTAAGTCGCCAAATTCTTTTGAAATTATTAAAGTTATTATATATATTTTTTTTAAATACATGAAAAATTCTTTGAGTTTTCCGAAGTGATAATTGCAAAGTATACACAAACCAAACCGAAGAATTGAACGTGGCTGTATAATAATAATAATAATAATATATGATTTGTGCAAAATAGTTGGTGACCCAGTTTTTTAAAAAGGGCTTCTAATATTTTTAAAAACACGATTTACAATAATAATATACACACGGAAAAAGTCTGAAAGTTTGTTGTTGTTTTTAACGTGGTATTATTGTGTTGTTACAGGAGGAGCAACTAGTCAGAGTGTTAGAAAAAAATACAGAGCTAACCATCCAAAATACAGATCTACACAAACAAGTTTTGCATCTCCAACATGTGAGCAATCCTATATATTTACAAGCCTTATAAGTGTTTCTCTCGACATTTTGTTTTTAATAAAACTTTAACTTTCTTTGGCTAGAATAGTTTATTGAAATTTAAAATCACTAAGTGGTTTTTGCGATATTTTGCAGGCTGCAAGAAACTCACAACAGGTCTGTACACACACACACACACACACACACACACACTCAAACATACACATGTTTACTACACTCGTACCATACTCCCCATGTACTTTCACATAAATAATAGCCTATAAAACAATTTTATTATAGTTATTTCCATTAGCGAAATTGTTAATTAGTTTATCCGTTTAATCCATCTTGATTGAATAACAACATATTATTGCAGGAAATAGTCGTTTAGTTTTTAATAATTAGTATAACTCCCGGAAAACGTTGTTTATATACTCCCCACATAATAATAATTGTATACAGATACCGATGTTGTTGTCTTGCACCGTTGAATTAAAAATTATAATACTTGGCACAATACTAGTGTTCTTGTCACGAGTGTGTATTTTCAACGTTAATAATTTTGTATTTCTTTCTTCAGGTGAAAAAGGGTTCCGGGCTGACCTCTGCATCAGCCCGGGCGAATGCCGACCAAGAAATCGATGAGATACTCAAAGTGAGTCGTTTTTTTTGAATTTTTTAATTAAAATTCAAAAATATTAAAATTGTACCTTTTTTTTTTTTTTTTTACTAAACGATATAGCTCATGCAAGATGCGTCCGACAAGAAGAGAATGTTGGAAAAAGAGCACAAAGAATGCGTTGCGCAGCTTCAAAACAAGCAACGCGAATTACAAACTAAGCCGTCAAATATCAACTATGCAGAGAAAGCTAGACTGTGCGAACACATCGAATCGTTACAAGTAAAAGCATTGAAATTTCAAAATAAGTAACGCGCGTTTTTTTCAACTGTGATTTTCGGTATTCGATTTTAGTCTAAGATTCGAGAACTGGAAAAGAAGATGGAACTGGAGAATGTCAAACAAGAGGAGTTACAGTTAGAATTAGAACATCACAAAAAGTCCAACTTAAGAACGTCGTACTTGTCCACAGATCTAGCTTTAAGTTCACCCGTCGAATCGACTACGTCAAGTGTTGAAATTAGTAAGTCGATCATCATGATTTTTAATGACAACGCCGAAATATAATTTTATAGTGTCGGATAAAAATTATGTATTTTTGTATGATAATGTTACAGGATCAAATTCTTTAAATCATTCCTCTTTGCCTGCATCGTTCGACCACATGACGTATTCCACGTCTGATCAATTGAGACAACACAGACTACAGTCCGCCGGTAAGTTGTCATGTAATTTGATCATAATTCGAAAGTAAGTTGAAAATACTTAACTTTTCTTATGTTTTACTTTACTTTACTTTTTTTATCTAATAAATAAAGGAAAGAAAATATGAATTTAATGAGAAAAAAAGTGTTAGAAAGCTGTCCAATTTCTTTTTTCACATTTTCAAAATTTTCCTGCGTCAAAATATTTCTCATATTATTGTGTATTTATATTTAAATTTCAATAAAGTTTGGATCAAAAAATGATGACTTTTGAGTTAAAAAAAAAAAAAAAATTTGAAGAATTAAGAAATTCAAAAAATTATTTCTTTAAAGTACCAACTAGAGGCAAATCCGGTTTCAAAAAGTTGCTGGTCGAAATTTTTTGACAAGTAAATCTAAAGTAGATCGAAAAATTGTTTACAGAAAAAAAAAGAAATAATCATCATTGTAAAAATACTAGCTCTTTCACTTCGTTCAGAGTCTAAAAAAGTGCCAAAAAAAAAATGTCCAAAATTTTTTTTTCTCAATTTCAAAATTTTTTCAAGCCAAAATATTTCTCATATTATTGAGAGCCTATCTATGTTAAAATTTTCATAAAATCAAAAAGTGGCTGACCGAGACTTTTGGACAAGTAATTCCTTACGAAAAAGTGTTCACACAAAAAACGTCGCGCTGTTAAGAAACAAACTAAAAGTGTAATATCACGTTTGAATGATTGTTATAGGTGACGTCATGGACACTATGCACACGAACAGAACAAACGTTGCAAACAGAGCGTCCACACTACCGTCGGAGATCGATCGCATAATGGCGAAAATCGACCAAGACAATCGAGTTTTAGCCGAACTCGACAAAACGAGATCCACTATAGGTGAGAATAACTCGTGATTATGATAAGTACATAAATTGTAAATACATAAATAAGGGATGTTTAATATATATATATATATATATATATAAATATGAATTTTTTTAAACATTTTTAAGTCGAGTAATTTGTACTCGGCTATTTGTATCGAATTTTACATTGAAATATATTTTTTATTATATAAATAAATATATATATATATATATATATATATATATATATTGAACATCCTGAATGCATAAAAATATATAAATAAAAAATAAATAAAAAAAAAACAGTTGCCGGGGGTCCTGGGCAAACAGCACCGCTGCATAAAGTCAAAATAAAAAGTGATAAAACGGATTCGAACACAGCACCGCTTCGGTCGTGCTTGAAAAAACGCAGTAAGTCATGGACACGAAATAATCGAAATTTCCTATTATTATTATTATTATTCATAGTTCCAAGATGTAGTTATAGTTTCGAATTCAATTCAAAATCATTCGTTGATACAAAAAAAAAAAAAAAAAATAGACAAATGTGCATACTTAATTGAAAACGATTTGTCAGAACAATTTTATTATTAAATTTAGATTTTTCATTATTAGCACTAAACGCTTTTACAATTATTTATTATTTATACATTTATAAATACATTTATTTTTATTTATTTTTATATAATTATCTAGAATAAAATTAAACGATCATCTAGCACATCTATAGTTAGAACCAAAGTATTTACAATGTATTTGCATCACGTGTAATATACGGTTATCATATATTTATATATATATATATTGTTACGTAGGCATATATTATATTGTAATGTTATATGCATTTTATAAAACACATTGAAAAAAAAAAAACTGATGTGATCCATGTGCTTTGATATTTCTGCTAATAGAATTATTTTTCTGCACATGCACCGATATTGACCAAACTAACAGATAGTGTAATATATAATGTGTATATCGATTGGAATTAAAATTATTAAAATTTATAATAAAGTGTAATTTAGTACATTTAATAATATAATCATTAACGATGTTACCAAAGCCATAACTGAGGGATGGGGGGGGCAATGTCTGGACCCCCAGAAATTTGAAAAAATTGACAATAACTCGATAAAAAATAAATAATTTTTCAAGAAAAAAAAAAAGAAAAGTTAAACCCTCCCCTTTCCGGAATTTGTTTTCAGTTACGGCCTTGGATGTTACGACTGGGCTTGGTCAGTGTCGGATTTTAACGTTATAATATTAGGGCTAGGGGCTTGTAGGAGTTAGCATGTTGTTGAAAAATCATTCAAAACATAGCTAAGTAATATAAAAATGCGTTTCATAACACCGGGAGTTGTATGAAGTTTTCTTTAATTTGCATATTTTGTATATATATATAGCTCATTTTTCCATATAAGTGCATATTTTTCAATATTTAATTTGAGTTTTCTAGATATTGGAAAATTTTTCCTCGAATAACTGAAGAGATTAAATATTATGTTTAAATGTAAGCTTAAAAATAATAAAGATTAAAAAAGAAATTTCATAAATAAGAGAAGAATAATTAATTAAATACATATTATAATACTAAATACAATACAATAAAATGTTTAAATATTTTGCGTTGATTAATGTTTCATAAGGAATTATTTTTAAAATGTTTATATATTTTTAGAGCATATTTCGTAAATTTCATAACATATTTGGTACATTTTTAGAGCATAAATTCATGCATATTTTAAGGTAATTTAGAGGTATAAGTCCCTAGCCCTAGACTTATAAGTTATAACATATAGATATATTTTCGTTTAAATTGTTCATGTTCATGTGTCAGTCAATTTATTTGCTAGTCCAATATACATATTATTTCTTTTTCTTTTTAGTAATTATTATTATTATCATAACACCTCTGTAAATACAATCGAAAAAAAAAAAAAGAAATAGTAATCACAACATAATATTAAATTCACAACGTGTTAAAATCACCGTTTCGAACGCGTTTTTTTAGGTTTGCCGACCACCGCGGGCATACTGACTTCCGTCGCACCTTCGAGTTCGATCCAAGAGCCGAATTACGCATTGAATTCCGCGCCGCAACAAATGAATTATCCGTACACAGAGGTATGTACAATAGTTTTCGTTCAGCCCTTAGTTTTGTTTGTAACGCGTATCCGTTTCGCCCCCATGTGTCATCAAGCTTTATCGTATGGCCCCTGGTCATCTCACACAGACATATCAACAACAACAACCCTTATCCATCGGAACGTCGTCGGTGTTGCCGCCGACCGTAGGACCACCGCCGCCGATGGTCACCACGGCTCCAGCGCTGGAGACCGTGTTGTTGCAGGCCACCACCGGACAGCAGTGTAGGCTCCAGCCGCCGCCGCCGCCGCCGCCGCCCAAAGGACGGATCATGCCGGCCATTCCGGGCATGATCAACGACATCGACTGTGAGTGTGTCAATAATAATATTATAGTACGGATTTTAAAGCAATAAAAAATTAAAAAAAAAACACTAAAAATAAAGTAGTAAAGCTCAACAAATTTCCCAAAAAAGCTTTAAAAAAACCATTAAAAATGGAGTTTTCGATAAAAAATTATATATATTAATTACGAATAACGTATTACAATTATTATTAATATTATTTATTAGTTTATTAAATTATAAAAAAAAATCATGACGTTGCTCTTTTTCTTTCACAATGTGTCTGTAAATTAGATTTATTTTTTTTAAGATACCTAATTAATCAAAATTTGTTTAAGAAATAGTTACAAAATGATTAACCTATATCATCGGAGTTGCATTGAGCAATTAAATTACTTTTAAATTTTCAAAAATAAATCTCTTTAAACTAAATTAATTTTTCAAATACGTGTGTTTATTTAGATCACATTTTGAAAAAATGTAATTTATAAGCTAAAAAAGTGCCTAAAATACCCCAAAAAACTTTTAAATACAAAAAAAGCAAAAATAACTTACCGAAAATACCTCAAAAAGCATTTAAATACAAAAAGAGCAAAAAAAGCAAATAAAAGCAAAATAAAATGTTGCGAATTTTGTTCTAAGTGGTATAAATCGAATTTATAGCTGACGTAGCTTCGTTTTAGAGAGACAGAAAAAAAAAGCAAATGCCTTCAAAATCCGCACTCTAATAATTAGTACGCAATATATTGTAAAAATAATTGTAAAATAATATATTGTAAAACAATTCGATGATAAAATATATATATATATGTAAAGATTGCAAATTTTTTTTATTTATGTATCTATATTTAATTATTTACTTGTGATTTCTCAACGCATTAATTCACGCAAAAATGCAATTTTATAAAATAATTGCTGCATTTGTCATTTATTAAGTAATGGTATGTCACGTGATTACTCATTAGTTTAACAAAATATCGGTTTTTTTCTTTTTTTTTTTATTTTCGTAGTATTCACGCATTATAAAATAAACATCATTGTAAAAACACTAGCTTCTTCACTTCGTTCAGAATCTAAAATGTATAAACATCATATTTTGTAAAAACAACTTTGTTCAAAATCTAAAACAAACTCTAATAATATTATATCGTTACGATATTAGACAAACGCAATATATTATATTGTGTCACTCTATAAAAGATATATATATATATATATATATTTACGCATGTACAATTTTAATGTGACATTATATACGCATTATCGTGCTGATTATTTTTAGTAGGAGTGTATATCCGTTTTTCTATTAGAATGGGAACTGTGTGTGTGTGTGTGTGTGTGTGTGTGTGTATGTGTGTGTGTGTGTGTATTAGATTTGAAAATAATAATAATAATAATAATAATGACAGGAAATAATTTTATTCGATAGGCGCAATATACACGAACGGAGTCGGGGAACATCAACTCCGTTATTTTGGAAGCAGAACACGACTGATTTCACACAATAGAGTTTTTTCAGCGAACGATCCGTATACATATGCCTACGCCAATAATGTTGTGATTTATCACTAATTCCATTTCCAGTCACAGTAGAACCGCCGATTGCTAATTATTATTGTTTCCTTTCTGAGTACTGAAAGCAGTAGCTTCAAATTCCTACATAATATGCGTCCTAAAAATTACTAATTTTTACTCACTCGTCTCACTCGTAAAGTTATCAAAAGGGAATAAACTAACGCAATGTTTAATCGGTAAATTAATTTAAAAAAAAATATATATATATATTTTGATTTTAACAAAAATTATTAATTTTTAATCGCAACTACTGTTTTATTTTTCTGTGTACAACTTTTCGCATGGAAATATATACTTGTCCAAAAGTTTCGATCAATAACTTTTTGAAACCCGATTCGCCTCTAGATTTTACTTTAAAGAGGTCATTTTTTGAATTTCTCAATTCTTCATTTTGGTTTTTTGCAAAAAACTACCCAAAATTTGACAAAAACCACTCGGAAACCATCTGATTTTTTGATCCGAACTATATGAAAATTTAAACACATAAAATCATATAAGAAAGATTTTGGCGCAAAAAAATTTTGGTCATTTATTTTTTATATTATTAACTTCCTTCGATCAGAATCGTTTTATCGAAGAAATGATTTATCGTTTCTTTAAAATTCAATACACCCGTCAAGACAATCCCACCCGTCGTGCGAGGTATGTCCGGCTTTTTTTTTTTTTTTTAAATCGTTTAAAAATCGTTTATAAGAAATAACTTAATATGGACACAAATGTTAAGTGCTAAGTATCGACCATACTCGTATGACGAGTCAATGTTCAAAGTTTCATTTTGTATGAGTTTTAAAGTAATATACGAATAAACTGTTAAAATATTTAATAACCTATCTGAGTGAGGTTTACTATTATATTATAATACATATTTTTTTCAAATTTTAACAAAATACAAAAAACTAAATATTTAATAAAAAATCCAAATATTATACTTTGTACAGTGGGTATTCTCGGTTCTAAGACAGAATACTCTCATGAGGGGAACGAAACTATAAATAATACGATTCTCGACGATTAACTATAAAAATTATATTCAAGTGGTATTTTATGCCCACTTAATGTCTTAATCGTTTTGTCGTTTAAAATTTGGTTTTCGTATAATAAATTCTAATTCAATCGAAATGTTTTAATTGGAAATCATCATTATCTATCATTCGTGTAATATTTTGGGAAATACAAAATTTTTCGAAATATTAACAGTAGTGATACACAAAAGTGTAATTTTTTTCTTCAAATGAAGTGACCTTGCCGAAAGTCATAAATAGGGCCCGGAACTTGATGACTTAAAAGTATGTAAAAATTGCGCTAAAAAAAAGGACATAAAAATGTCAAAAAAATGACATTAAAAATATATATATTTTACAATTTTTAAACTCGAAAAAAAAAATATTAATCAATCGATCTAGTGAAATTTCTTTTTTGTGTTGAAATTCTTGAAGTACTGTTTTATTTTTTATAAACTTGAAAAAAAAAAAAATGTAAATACTATTGAGGATTCTACAAATTCTAGAAACGTAGAATTTCCACTTTTCTTAAAATTTGGTTTTTTGTCTACTCTGGAACAAAAAAAAAAAAAAAAATATCATACCCACTAATTATTATATTTGCAAATATATGAACAAAAAGTAGAAAAATGAAAAAAATGCACCAAAAAATATTAAAAAAAAAAGGACCGTAAATCGAAAAATTCCCCAAAAAATGCAAAAAATGCAAAATAAAAATTGTGCCATTAGATTCTGTATTTCATGAATCAAATTTCTTCTGTAGAGACGAGCTACACATTAGAGCAAAAGAAAATAATGCCGGACATACTTCGCACGATGGGTGGGATTATCTTGACGGGTGTATTTAATTTTAAAGAAACGATAAATCATTTCTTCAATAAAACGATTCTGAACGAGGGAAGTTAATAATATAAAAAATAAATGAGGAAAAAAATGTTAGAAAAATGTCCAACATTTTTTTTTTCACATTTTCAAAATTTTTTTGCGCCAAAATCTTTCTTATATGATTTTCTATCTATGTTTAAATTTTCATAAAATTCGGATCAAAAAATGATGGTTTCCCAGTCGTTTTTGTGAA
>JAIPRM010012891.1:0-11804 GCA_025469315.1 Stegophylla sp. TES_Ste_2020 | reverse complement strand
ATATGTCAGTGAGATCATATTAAATTTTCAAGTCTTAATATCAAAAATCAAAAATTTTATTACACAAAAACTAACAAAAAATGAGATATTTCCGAAATTTTCAAAATGCCGTACTTAACTCAAAATTGATGAAATCATTTTGATATTGTTAGAAAATGTTCTTTTTATCGTTTTTAGTAGTTGGTGAAAGTTTCAAGTTTCTAGCTCTATTATTGTAGAAGTTATGGTAAAAATAAATTTTCAATTTTACAAAAATTCCGGTAACTGCATATTTTGCCGTTTTTGTTAATTTTTCGACATATTTTCACCACGCTTGGAAAAAGTATTGAGAAATTGGAAAAATGACCTCTCTAAAGTACCATCTGGGTATGATTCCGGTTCTTTAGTGATATTGATCGAAACTTTTGGTCCAGTATTTCTATACGAAAAAGTGTTTCCAGAAAGAGAAAAAAAAATAAAAAAATAAAAAAAAAATAAACATCATTGTAAAATCATAAGCTTCTTCACTTCGTTCAGAATCTAAAAGTAAATATTATAGGTATCACTAATTTTATTAATTATTATTAATTTTTTTTTTATAACTAATTTATTATTATATTGTGCCAAATATTTATTTAATGTATTTTATTTATTTTTTATTTCGACTAATTTCATTATACAACTAATTTATTACTATATTGTGCCAAAAATTTATTTAATGTATTTTATTTATTTTTTATTTCGACGTCCTTATGTCCAACGTCCAAATGGCCACGTCCAAACGGCTACATCCAAATGGCCACGTCCAAACGGCCACGTCCAAATGTCCCTGTTCGGGTAAGAAAATACGGAGGCTCCCCCCATATAAAAAAAAAACCCTGAGTGCGCACCTGTTGGCCCAGTTAATATATTATATTATCATGATAAGTATTACCTTTTTACGTAATTACAATTTTTTTGGAGTGAAGAAGCTAGTAGTCTTATAATATTTATGATTTTCTATAAAAAAAAATTTCATACTGTAAAACTTATCCAGAAGTTTCATTTAGCAAAACTTTAGTTCAGAAATATGCTCTTGGTGGACGGTGGTATTTAAGAGATAAAATTTTTTGAAACTATCAACTGTTTTTTTGAAATCAAAATAGAAATCTCCCTTAAATTTGAATTAAAATACTAAAAATGTTAAAATATGTTATAAACTATATTTGCATGAAATAGATTTTAGTTATTTGGTTGTAACTTTAAAACAAGAAATTTAAAATATTCACTCCTTATTAACAAAAGTGTCGTAATACAAACAAATTATAACTATTCATGTATTATAAGCAGTTTTTTTTTTTTTTTTGAGAGAGAGAAAATGTCGTATCTTTTTACCAGAAATAAAATTTTCTGAAAAATAGACTCAATTAATTGTATAAGCTTATTTCAAAGATCATATTTTGTAATATAAATGTTGTAACAATGTTTTATTTCTATCTGTATATTATGTTATCAAAAATAAGTAACAATGGACCTCAAAAATGTTTATTTTTATGGAACGTAATAAATTCAACTTCTATAAGAGACTTAAGACTTGTAGTGTCTTGTAGTGTGTTGGAAAAATGATTAGACCACTCCTATGAAAAAAATCTAAGTACGTCATTGCTATTAAACTCTATTATTTCATTTTACTTGCATTAGTCCCAAGAAAAATGACAATATTACATTTTATGAATATATTTTATTCGTTGAAAAGTTAAATCAAGTCTTACGTAACTTAGACACACTCACACATCTGCGAACCCGATATTTTTTTGTACATCTATAATAATCCAAATCGTACTATTTAAACTGAAAATCATAGACAGGTGCAAAGTAGGAGCAGGGAGTGAAGCTACCTCTCCTACGAGCTAAATTTTTTACCTCCAAATATTGTATATATATATAAAAATATAAGGCATATAAATTAGTAATTATCCATGCAAAATCGTAACTATGAATCCAGCTCTCATGCGAAACAGAACTTATAAAAATATAACAATAATTGGCCAGGATTAGATGAGATTTATCATGGGCAAAATATCCAGTTCGTATTATCTCATTTTTATCAGTCAGTATTTACAAAATGTATGTAAATATTCTGTAATGAAACGCAATTATTAAAAAGTATAGACAAGAAAGCCGGGCATACTTCGTATTACGGATATTCTTCGTTCCTCGTGTCAGATACTCTTGGTAAGAGTGTAGAATTTTAAAGAAACGATAAATAATTTCTTCTATAAGTCAATTCTGAACGAAAGAAGTTAATAATATAAAGAACAATGATAACCGTCATTTTCAACAAACCCACCAAGAGTATTTGACCCAAAGAGCGAAGAATATCCGGGGTGCGAAGAATGTCCGGCTTCCTTGTCTATACTTTACTTTTTTTTATCCAATTAATAAAGAAAAGGAAAAAATAATTAATGGGGAAAAAAAGTGTTAGAAAAATGTCCATAATATTTTTCCACGTTTTCAAAATTTTTTTGCACCGAAATGTTTCTTGTATTATTTTCTATCTATTTTTAAATTTTCATAAAGTTCAGATTAAAAAAATTATGGTTTCTGTGTCTTTTTGGTCAAATTTCGGTTAGTCCCCCCCCAAAAAAAAAAAAAAATAAAAAAAAATGAAGAATTGAGAAATTCAAAAAATTACCTCTTTAAAGTACGAACTAGAGGCAAATCTGGTTTCAACATTTTGCTAATCGAGACTTTGGATAAGTATTTCTATACGAAAAAGTATTCACAGAAAGAAAAACGAATTAACATCACTGTAAAAACACTAGCTTCTTCACTTTGTTCAGAATCTAAAATTTCATGTAAAGTGATAAAACTGATAACTACTTATAGTTTTATTATACAAAACATCTGTGATACGATAAAATAAAAGGGAATAAAAACTGACATACCTACCTACAATTTTGTTTTCTTTTAGTCTTTAAATCTTTTAAGTTTCTGAAGGGACTTAGCTTCCCCTCCCCCAGATTTTATTTAAATTTCATAAGTTCATTAAAGGGGCTAAACCAAAGAAATAAATATGTTAGCCCCGACCCATAAAAAAGTTTTATCCTATTTCCTTCAATGCCGGTAGAACGTATTATTTATTTATAATTATTTTACGTTGTATTATTACTATATAATTAGAAGGAACGTTGTTAATTTAAATTTATTTTATTCAATTTAGTATTCATATATTTTATTTATTTAAGTTTGTATACAAAAGTATATACTTGGTTAAGTTAACGGTTAACACGATGATGTGTAAGAAATAAAAATTGTGTATGGAACTATATTAGTTTATTATTTAAAATACGTTTAGAAACCGGGAATATAGCAAGCTAGCAAAATTGGTTTTCCTTCTTGCTTATTGAATTATCTAATTTATATAGTTTGTACACCCATGGGTGTACAATATACTTTAGAGAACTACTATAGACACTAACCCCTCTTGGAAAGCTTTTTTTTTTTCAATTTTCCAACAATACGTTATATTACGATCTATCTGTATAAAATATCATATTTGTAAAACTCATCAAAATTTAGAGATTTAATTTACAAAATTATTTAATAATAACATTAAGTCATGCGAAGTCTTAGTTTAATATGTAATGAATATTAAATTGCTAATTTATAAATAGGTTCTAACGTTTAAAATTCTGAATGGAATAAGGAGCTAATGCTGCTAATGATGGCTTTTTTTTTCATAACGTATATATTTTATGCGTATACTGTACAATATACAATATACATAATATATTAATATATAGGGTGTATCACGAAGATCTGGCAATTTTGCACTGAAATTTCATTAAAATACGTCATATATTCGAGATACACCCTGTATTTACGTATTGCATATGCTTCTAGTACCTAGATGATTTTATTAGAATAGTACTTTAAAAACGTAATTTTTTGAAACCCACATTGTTTTTCCTAAGGAAGAAAAGGCTACCACATATTTAAGTAAAAACTGTAAAATATAGTGTAAACTAGATTTTCATGAAATCGATTTTAGTCGGTAATTAATAAAACCATTATTTAAAAAGTAATTAGGTATACTAAACTACTTTTTACTTTATATACAACGAATTTATCATATTTACAAATTACATTTATATTAATAATTATCATAGATAAACATTTGCATATAAGTAAGCGAATAATATGAAGTAAAAAAACAACTATTTACAAAAATTTCCAAGTCTTTGTACGAGTATGAACGTATACTGTGTTTCAATGTCCACTTGATCAAACTCAAAAAATAGCAATAATTGTAATAATACATGTATAGGATTTATAAATACATATTCATTTTTGTGCATATTTTTCACATGTTTAACGTAAATCTTTTAAATGTCCAAATTAAATTTGTCATTAATAATATAAATCATAGTGCTAATTGATAACTAGTGACATTTTATTCAATCGAATAATTCAAGAATTAAAATTTTTCAAAATCATGATTTTTGAACTACATAATATTCGTAATTACCAAATACTGAATCAATATTTACAATCTGATAAATTCAAAATTAAATATTCCAATTCTACCAACATATTTATATGTGAATAAAATTTTGATTGATTAGTACTTTTTTCAAGAAGAGTTTCGTTTTTTTTTAACCCTCGTTTTATACATTAATTTCTAAAAAAAAAATAAAGATATTATAATTTCTACAACAATAAAAAACCAAGAGTAGTGTGTTATGTGCCTTTTTACCAATCCCCACCAGTATTTTAACCTTCAACCTATATAAAAAAATTGTAAAATAAATGTTCAACGAAGTGAATACATAAAATCGCACTCCAGTAGTTATCGCTTGTGATGTCCTATAGTCAAGGCATACTCAACTGTTTAATAAATTTAAATAAGTAGTGAGATACTGTTTTTGAGATACTTGTATTAACTCAAGTTCAGCAGAATTGAGTAGATAAGTATATATAGAACTTAGGTATATTGCTGATGTATATTCTACACTGAACATTGATGTGGCCAAATAATAAATTTTATTTTATTTTCTAATTAAATTGAAGTACAAAACTAGTTCGATATATTTGTTTGAATTTTTATCAAATATAATTTTATATTTTTGTGAGAATTACATTTTTTTTTTTTCATTTTACATGACAAATTGACAAATCATACAAAAAAAGTTTTTGCGATAAAAACAAATAAATGCATTTGCAAGTTAGCGTGTGAATACTAACAATCGCGTGTTGTGAGCGTTAACCTCAATTTTATTACCTCGTTTTTTCAAAGTTATTCAAAATGGTTTATACACATTGTTTTTTAAATTTATTTTATTATTCATATATATTACAACCCTTTCTAGATTATTAATTCATACTCATTATTTTTGTCCTTCCTTTATTTAGCCTTGGTATTTCTTATCGATCAGTGGCGACATTAAACATTATCATCATTGCCAACCTTTTTGGTAACAACAATGACTTTCTGTGTTAAATAAAAATCCTTGCGAATTAAACAATACGATTCTGGCAATTCTACCACATTCTTTTAATTTGTGCGAAAATTGAGCAATTTAATTACCTACTTTTAATTGGATTAAATTGAATACAATTGCACACTATACTAATATAAATTTATATTACGCTTAAATATTTAGTAGGTAATGATCAATTTACCATGATATTCAGTTTATTTTTCTGAATGATCGACGAATCGAATTTCATGCCACATCGACTGTCGTATATGACGTACCTAGGTATGACACGACTTCTGTTTGTCACAACTATGTATTAGCAAAAGTTTCAGTGTTGCGTTGTTATCGTATCGTGGAAATAAATGATGAACACATAACATAATATATTTTGTAATAAACGCTCAATAAATCCATAATGTACTTATTATTTTGCAGCAAATTATTCTCACTCATTATTAGCTTAATTAAATAATTATAAAAACTGAATTCTTATTTATCACTATGTCGGATAGGTACTGAAGTTATTACCTAATTATCATTGACATCATACAAGTATTATTATTTATTGATTTAATTAATTATATTCTTACCTTAAAATTATTTTTGTTTAATGGACTTCAAATAACATTTCAATGATACACTATACAGAGAATTATTTTTTGTAAAATGCAAGTAGTGTCTACTTGAAACGTCGAGTTTTTATGTATTTACTATTTTAATAGGTACTTACACAAGTAGGAAAATTCGACTTGAAAAATTATTCAAAATTGGTGCTGACGAGTCATATAAATATAGTAGTTACTCCATAAATTTGTATTTAAAAAATATTTTAATAAAAATGTTCAACTGACTTTTTTAAATGTCATTCGCTATTTTATAATATTATGTACTTCTTTTATACTTTTCTGACGAGAGTTATTTTATGTTACAGTTAAAAAAAATATCGTCTCTATAACACGGGTAAAGTACAAATCAAAAATTCACCCATAGGTACCCGGTAATAGGTTCACATTATATTTGTTTAATAGTTGCGTGTACAATATGACTCAACAATAAGTATAGTTACCGAAAAAAGTTTTAAAATTTTAATTTTTTAATGGCAGTGACGTGTGGTAGCATACAACTATTGTCAACAACAGCTATAGATAACCTAATATTCACCTGGTATATTAAACACATTATTTGTTGGTTAATTTAAATTTATTTCACCTACGTGATATAAATTACATGTTAGACTAGAATTAAATTAGAGGCACAATAACAGTAGGTTATTAAACAATACGTAGCACACGATTAAAGTTGTTTGAACTTGATCCCTAGTGTTTTTCGTGTAATCAAAGGTCCGACTATCACTCAACGCGACCCTTTATACCCTTATCCTCAGTACGTGTACTGACCACCTGTCAGTCTAGAGGACTATTTATTTTGACCATATTCCAGTATGTACCATCCGTATTCATTTTCACGTACCAATATAATGAATAGAAAAAATAATTTACTTACGTATAAAAATATTTCAAAGGTATTGACACTTCGAGAGCCGAATATTTATCCGCTATATTTGTACCTATTAGTTTTTCTAAAAAACGATAGTTATCTTTGGGTAGTAATAATATTGTTAGTAAGGTATGTTAAATAATGTTGGAAAAATACAAATTAATACATCTACCGAATACTAGGTCTACTATAGGGTTTCAAAACTTATAATAGTGTTGTGTTTTATCCAGATGCATTTATTTTGATCCATATTATTTATACATATTTCATTTTATTCAAATGAATTTAAAATACGTTATCCAAGCTGTTATGTTCGATAAAATGAGTAAATTATCTAGATAAAAAGCTTATATTTTTATTATGAGTGCCTCTCGTATAGTTAAAACCAAAATCATAAAATTGTTAATAATATATAAATACATATATATATATATATATACAGTGGTATTTTCCATGTTTATTTTTTAGGAGTGGGGTGGTTTAAAAATAAAAAATTCATATTATATTATTATGAAGATTATCTTCTTCATTTGACTTTGGAACAAGAAAAAAAGACATGAATAAAATATAAACAATATTATTTCATAACTGAAAATATAATGTCACATTTTTAGTTAGATTCATTTTTTACTTGATATTAATACACATATTAAAATATCAGTGTAATAAATGTCGAAACAAATAATAACATACAAAATCGTTTTAAATAAAATTTTTTAAATTAAAAAAATTATCGCGTTTTTTTTGCCAGTTTTTCTAGTGTGTATCTATATGAATCGATTCTGAATAAAATAAATTGTAATTTCGACAAAATAACTGTACAACACACCACAATAAAACAACACTGTCATACTTTGAAACATTTGAAATAATATATACTATTTACAAAATCAACTATTTTTATTTAGATAAGATATACCTACCAAACTATTTATTTTTACCTTTAAAGTTAAATTTATGGGTAATATTAATATCGATTATTTCTATCTGTCTATTTTCGCTTAAATATAAAATTGTTAGGTATTCGTTTTTACACAACACTGCTTGTTAATTTAAACTCAAGTTTTCAAGTATCACAAACTCTATGGCGGATGGTCTATGATGATTGACACTGACACACTGTTGCCTCACTGTTGTACAACAATAAAAACGAAATACATATTATATAACAAGTAGTTAAGTACAAAGAAAATTCCGTAGAGATCAAGTGTAGGGCATATTATTCTTCATTCACTTCAACTCAGGGTACATCATTATGTTCTTTGTATAACAAACGTGAAACAACCGTAATGGATTTCAAAAAATAATTGTTATAAGCCGAAATTGTTTAGAAATTTTGTATTATTATTATAGAAACAGGCCATTCTTATAACTATTCACTTTTCAATGGCCATAAGTAAAGACCGGATTTTTATACATTTTAAATTTTAAAATATGCACTTAAAAAGCCTAAAATATACACTTATAAAGCGCAAATATGAAAAATAAGTTTTAAATATTTTGCAATTTAATTTGATTGTAAATTATGTATTGATACATCTAATTATTAATTAATTGTCACAAAATTCTTAAAAAAACTTAATATATATATATATATATAATATATATATATATGTTTTACTATTTTACCTATATTATATATTAAGTTGTTTATAGCTATTTATTTATTATAAAGTAATAAAAAGTAAAAATAAAACATTCATGGTGAAAAAATTATGTTAATAAACTACAATATTTATGACGAAAAATAAATACAAAATTTAAATATTATTGGAAGAACAATGTAACTAAGCTTAATATTTTCCATATTAGGGTTAGTGAAATTATAACGACGGTTTGTGTGTTTTTGTATGCATCCCACATCTTACTAAGGGTATATACTTCAAACTTAACAACATTTCTGGGGAATAAATTTTAATAGAAAAACAATTGTATTCAACGTAATAATAATGGATCTATGGTAACTTAATAATGTATAATTTTTTCGTTTTGGAATTATTGTATATATAATAATTGTATATTAAATTATGAAAAAAAAATTAAAATGTTTAAATATGTACGTAATATGTAAAAATATGCATTTTTATGAAAAATATGTACAAGCACCCAAAATATACAAAAATATGCAAAATATGCAAAATCCGGTCTTTAGCCATAAGTATAGGTTGCTAATTATTTATTATATTTAACGTGTAAATAAAACGACTTCATATTATCTTCGTATGTAAGTATAATATCATCATTTATTTAGGACCATCAAAAACTATGCACTGAAAACGAGCCCTTGTGTATATTATATTGATTGAAGAACTGCAGAAGTCTGCCAAATTAATCAACAGCCAACAAATAAAGATATTTTAATTATTTTATTAATTTATTCATTAAACCCAACTCCAGCATCGTATATGATCGATGCCATAATATTGAATATTCAAAAGGCATCACTTCAAATACACTAATACATTCTAACATTACTAACCGAAAATACATCTCATAAAGTCACCATTCAAATTACAAAATGCATTGTTTGAAATTAATGGGTGTATTTATAGACATTTAATGAACATTTAATGATTTAATAGACATTTGCAAATACTTATTCTATTCGAAAAAATCTTAAAATTATTTATACGAAAATTACGACGAAAAGCACTCTCTTTACGTGTGATACGCAAATGTATTTAAGTTACCTACCATGTAGCAATACAGATAGTTATAGAAAATTATTTTTTAATTATTATTAGACAGAGGCAGGCCTGGATTTCCAGTATAATGGGCCCTGGAAAATACAGTAAAAATAGGCCCTACCAAGATACTAAGCACATAATTCATCATAAATATACCATCTAAAATTTTTTTAAATATATGTATCTATGTATATTACAAGTGTAAAATATTTAAAAAAAATTTGTACGTAATATAACATTCAAATTTTTTATACAATTTTTATTGTCTCATATTTAACCCAGGAACAGAACCTATAGAACCAGTTATAGAACCAAAACCTTTAAAATATGAAAAACGGAACCTTTATTTAATTTAATCAAGTATCGGAACCGAACCAGAATTTTAAATTATATAGGTTCTTTTAATATATTAAAATGATTTTATTTATCATAAAATATTACTATTTTGTAAATAAATAGTTTGGAATGTACGTTCATCTGAGTTTTCTAATATTTCTCATAATAAATATTATTATAAAACATATATTATAGAGTTATTTAAAATTACAATTGTATTATGATCATAAATTTAAAATTATACATCTTAAGTATTGATCACAATATACGATTTTCAGACGCAAAATCATAATAAATTATATAAATTGATGAATTTTTCGAATATTTTTTTAGATTCTGAACGAAGTGAAGAAGCTAGTGTTTTTACAATGATGTTTATTTTTATTTTTATTTTTTTCTGTGAACACTTTTTTGTATAGATCTCCTTGCCTAAAAGTCTCGATCAGCTACTTTTTGAAACCGAATTTGCCTCTGTAGCTTAGGATTTAAAGAGGTCATTTTTAGAGTTTTTCAATTATACAATTTTTTTTTTTTTTTTTTTTTTAAACTACCCGAAATTTGACAAAAAATCGTCGGAAACCATTATTTTTTGATCAAAAATGATACAAAAATACAAACATAGATAGACGATTATATGAGAAAAATTTTTAAAATGTGAAAAAAAAATTGAACATTTTTCTAAAACTTTTTTTTTTTTTTATTAAATTTTTTTTTCCTTTTCTTTATTTATCAGATAAAAAAAAAGAAAAGTAAAGTATAGACAAGAAAACCAGACATACTTCGCACCACAGATATTCTTCGCTCTTTGGGTCAGATACTCTTGTGGGTGTGTTGAAAAGGATGACTATTATTGTTATTTATATTAATAACATCCTTTGTTCAGAATCGTATAATACAAGAAATGATTTATCGTTTCTTTAAAATTCTACTCATAAACCAAGAGTCTCTGACCCGAAGAGCGAAGAATATCCGTGATGCGAAGTATGTCCGGCTTTCTTGTCTATACTTTACTTTACTGTACTTTTTTTACTTTTATTTCTAAATCATCAAACAAATTGTAATACTCAATAATATCTTTTACTATCCTATACAATATAGTGCCTTTAATATATCTGAAAATTCCAAATTAATTGTGTTAAATATTAGTTTTGTATGAGCAGTTCAATTCAAAAGTATGGTTTCATATTACAAATCTTTTTATTAATTTAAATATAGTACCTAAAATGCTAGTAAAAAATCAATAAAAAGACCTACTAAACTATATATTATAGGTAGTTATTCTCATATGCGCAATTAGAGGGGTGCTTGAATGGGCTAATCCCCCTCAAAATAAACCATAACCCCCACAGAATTTTTTAGAATTATATAAAATGAATATTTTTTTGAGGAGCTAAATCAATCAAGTAAACATATTAGCCTCCCCAAAAATGTTTTCTAAATTGCACCAATAGTTATTCTGTAACTGATTACAATACTATAATTTAGTCTGTTAATTTACTGATTTTGATGACATATTATGTAGACTTCATAATTTGACAGGTACAGACATTAAGGTTTTTAACTATTTTAGATTCTGAACGAAGTGAAGAAGCTAGTGTTTTTACAATGATGTTTATTTTTTTATTTTTATTTTTTTTATTTTTTTTTTTCTGTGTACAACTTTTCGTATAGAAATACTTGTCCAAAAGTTTCGATCAATAACTTTTTGAAACCCGATTTGCCTCTAGATTGTACTTTAGAGAAGTCATTTTTTGAATTTCTCAATTCTTCAATGTTTTTTTTTTGGAAAAAACTACCCAAAATTTGACAAAAACGACTCGAAAACCATCATTTTTTGATCAGA
>JAIPRM010012890.1:0-11805 GCA_025469315.1 Stegophylla sp. TES_Ste_2020 | reverse complement strand
GTAGGTGTATAGGTATATGTAATTTTTGTTTTTTTCTTGTCATGTGGCCCTCGATAAAAAAATGTATAAAAATATGGCCCGCGGGGTTAAAAAGGTTGCCGACCCCTGATCTAGAGGCAAATCCGATTTCAAAAAGTTGCTAATCGACCCTTTTGGACAAGTATTTCCATACGAAAAGTTGTACACAAAAAATAAAAATAAATTCACTTCGTTCAGAATCTAAAAAAAAATCAGATACATTTATAGATAAAATACACGTCGTTGATATTATATTATAAACGTGCGTTAGAATATTAGTATTACGCAATTCGGACGAGTTACGAGGAATAAAACAATTTTTTTTTTTCAAATTTAAATTTGAATATTTTTTGAGGGTTGTCTACCTGTTTTCGACACGCGCGGCAAAGTATTTAATCCCCACGCTTATCAAAATGGAATTTCAAAGAAAGCGCTTAAAAATATTATACCACGGGGTAGTGTTTGGAGAGTAAACAAGCGTACGAACACGTACACGCGTCGCGGGTCATGAGTGTAAAAAAAAAAAATTTGAATTTGAATTTTTTCCCTCGTCCGAGTACGCAAACGAAAATCGAAACGTGTATCGAGCCAGTCGCATACTTATCGTATTCAGGCCCTCAGCCAGACCTAATTTTCAGATAGGGCAAACCGATTTTAATGGGAGCATTATATATATATATAAAAACAATATATTCATGTAATTTTTAATTTATTTACACTGATATCTCATTAAAATACGAACACAACTGTAATTTTCCATCAAATATCCATGTATAATAGAATATTTTGGAAATTTACAAAGGAATTTACAATGACACATTTATTTTGAAAATACGAAACGAATAATAACTAAGTACAAAAAATAGAACTTAAATTAGAGTTTATTTATATATATATATATATATAATTAAATGATGAACATAGGGAGTCGTGGTCTCAAAAAGACTGAGAACCGCTGAAAACACATACCTACCTAAAAAAGCCTTTCTAATATTTTTAATATTCTTAGAGAGGGCGGGGGGGGGGGCAAAGATTGTGTGAATTGTGGGCTACCCCCTCCCCGTAGCTCTGGGCCTAATCGTATTACACCTCGTGTTACCATCAGCTCGTAATTACATTAGATCTTAATATTATTATATTGTTCTGTTATGAAGTGTTAAGTACTCGTGTAAATGCTCGCGTCGACAACTACTGTAATGCATGTTTATCAGCTTATGCGGTTAGATTACAGGTTTTTTTCGCATCGGGCAATTAAAACGCAATGTCGACGACGACCGATGTGATGCAACGATCTCGTGGCGTGTAATAGACGGAAATGAATGAAGTGAGAAAAACTACGGGTAATTATTGTAAAAAAATAAACGAGATTTTCGAAAAATCCTGATTTTCAGTACGCGCTGCTTCTTAACTTTGTGATATGGAAATTCGAGAGTTAAAACAATATTACATTCCCAAACGATTTCGGACAAGGGATCCCATACGTCCCGTATTTTACGGGATTGTACCGTATTTGAATGAAGTGTCCCGACAAATAATCCACAATAACTCTTTTGTGCCGCATTTCAGAAGATTCGTCCCTTGTGTACCTTATATTTTAACGCAATTTCAAAAATCAATTTTTTCTTTTTTTTTTTTAATGGTCAATAATTTTAATAATAATGATATTTGAATCAAATGATAATATTACTAAAAACCAAATGTTTACTAAGAGTTTGTATAAATTTGTAACTACACATTACCTTTATTTAAATTTACAATACTTAACTAATTCTCAATAATTAATAATTAGTTTCAATATTTTTTCAGATACTAAAACGTAGAACTTGTTTAAAAAGTAAAAATAAACTTGTATGTGATCAAAAAATTATAACTTTCAAATTTCGAGACTAATTTTGGTTTTAAGGATCTGAATCCTCATCCCTCCCCAATCTCTGTGGAAATTAGAAGTAAGATTTAAAATGTCCCGTATTTTTAATAAATAAATCTGAGATCCCTATTTCGGACTAACTCATAGTGTATATATATATATATATATATATATATTTTTTTTTTTATCAAATTTTGAAGTTAATTTGATAAGTATGCCTGTGTGTTTTATGCAGTGCTTGATTTTGGAGAGGACGAGGGTGGACGGAGTATCCCTTCTATTTTTTAAATATTTTAGCGTACCCCTACTAATAATTTCTCAAAATCACCCTACAGGTGTATGAGATATTTCATTTTTTTTTTTTTTTTTTATAACTTACGCGTCTCTCTTTTAATTTTTTTCCAAAACAAACACTGATTTTATGCATTTGTATATTACTCTATTACTATATTGTAAAGAATATAGGTTCGGCCACAATTTGTTTTACTTATAATTTATAATTCAAATATTTATTTTTCATATTTAATAATTTAATGTATATGAATGCGTGTTTTTATAGTTTCTTCGTATCAATTTTTTTTTTCTTTATAATTTAAAAATATTTATGTTATATATATATATATATGTTTTTATAAGCTTATCTGACACTCATAATAACTGACGAATGGTTTCGTTAAAATTATGTAGATGATTAAATTCTGTGAAAAAAAAAATTATTTCTAATTGAATATAGCAATTACCTATCTAACCTAACAGTCTACCAATTATCTACTTCTTCTGTACATTATGATTACTATACTATTATATTAGTGATGATAAGTATAAATTATTAGCTGATAATAAAATAATTATTGTTTTAATATATTGTATAAATCCGTATAAAAATTCGTTACCTTTTAAAAATTAGAAACATAAATAAAAACCTACTATGATAACAACAATTTTAATAGAAATAACTAATTTTTCTGTATTTTTTTTTTAATAATAACGTTTTTAGTGCATATTTTGTGTCTTTTTAGTACAACACTTTTTACATTCCGAGTGGAACAAAAAAGTAGTGTTTCTACAATGTTATTTTTTATTTACGTTTACACGTGTTCATATAGAAATATTTTTCCAAAAATTTCAATCAGAAATTTTTCGAATCAAAATTCGGTTCTATATGGTACTTTAGAGAGGTATTTTTTCGAAATTCTCAAAAGTTTTTCATAGTTTAATAGAAAATTACTCAATATTTTTTACAAAAATGCTTTTAAAACATTTTTTTTTTTTGTCTAAACTTGTGAAAACTATAAAAATTTAAATATAGATAGGCAATAATATGAAAAATATTTTAGCAAAAGAAATTTATTTTTGTGTGTTTAACACATTTTTTTCTATTCTCTGTTAAATAGCGGGACATAAAACCGATTGAGTAAAAATAAAAATTTTTGTAATAATAATATACTTAATAAGTTTTAAACAAAAATTGTCTAATCTAAATTAAAGCCACTTTTAATTGGGAACGGAAAGAAAAAAAAATTGATAATCATTTAAGTCGGCACAATAATAAACAGGGGGGAGAGGAGAATTCCGATTTGTTAATTCCACCCGTTCCCTAGGGGGTGCGTCCAACAAGTTCACCCCTCGCGACGTTTTTTTTTTTTAAACTCGACAAATACAACGACGACAGATTAAATATAATAAGTTGAAAAAATGTACGTCCGTTTACGATCTCACGACAGGAGGAGGATGATCTGTCAAGGCGAAGAAAAAAAATTAGGTTTTTTTTCTATCATCTTCGTCCTACGTCACATGAGGTTTATTTCCCCCCCTCCCCCTCCCCCTCCCCCTTAGAGTTATTTCTCTCGCTTTCTACACACACACACACACACAAAATATAACCTTTGATGATAAGTACGCGTTCGAATAATCTTTTAAATATATGCGTATACACACGTGTTTATGTATTTACCCTGATTATGAACCCAGTATCTTTTTTTTTTTTTTTTTTTTTTTTGTCTTCTTGCGAGCAAAAGTAATTCACTTACTTGTTCTACTGAAAATCATCACCACTTGTCGACTGGGCTTTTAAACTTTGTTTTCCAAGACGCGTTTTACCTTTGACGCGGGATACTATTCTTATTATGCGCGTTTGTTATGCAAACGCAACGCAATCAAACGACCTGCGGAATATTTTCCAACAACTACCAAAATATTATAATAATAACCGTTATCATAATAATAATAATAATAATAATTTCGGACAAACTTCTTCGCCGAGAGCCGAGGCGTTACTTGTTTTTCAGAGCTTACTACGCTAATTAACGTCCGAGAATTATTTCTCTCGCCGCCGTTAAATTTTCACCTTAACTATCACTGTTCCGCCGCCAAAGCGAACACATTTCTTTTTTTTTAATAATTAAAACTCTTCCGAGGAACGCTTTTTTTTTGTTTTCATTTTATGTATTTATTCAACCCATCCCAAACGTCGTCGCCGTCGTATTATTATCCCTGTAGCTAAATTAAGAATGTTTAAGTGGATTTTGTTTTGTCGAAAAAAACAAAACAAATAAACAAAACAAATCAGAACAAAAATTATTTACTCAGCTAAAAAAAAAAAAAACGCACAGAGGGTGGATTCTCCTCCACACGTTGATTTACTCTAATGATTTCACACCGACAGCAATTTTGTATATTAAATGCCTGTCGCGTATCATTTTTACCCCCTCCCCCGCCTTTTACGATTATAACAAGATAAATAATATTATGATGATGATGATGATGATGATGAGCGTATGTCGAATGTCAACGACCCGAGTTTTTCATATTAGTTTACCGATTACATATTATATTGTTACATATATACCGAACCGTAGCACTGTAAACATCTTTTTTTCTTTTTTTTTTTTTTTACATTCTGTTTATTTTACGATCCCGCCGAATAATTCCCAATTTGTGAAAGTGAACAAACACATATATAAAACCATATTGAATTGATTAAAAAAAAAAATATATTCTACTCGGTTCGCGTAGTCCTCCGAGACAAACGTCACATATTTTATGACGTGATAATATTATAAACAAGACATTAGGAGGAATATTGTGAAATTGTATTGGTTTTCATTTCTACAAAAGCTTACGTCGTGGACGTATACGCACTCGTGTGTGTGTGTATGTGTGTGTGTAAATATATGTAAAAATCAATAATCGTCATGGACACCGCGAACCCTCCTTTCTGGTCGAATGCAACTTCACAATAATGAGACCCTTCAATTATTTTTCGGATGTTGTTATGGGAGTAAAAAAAAAAATAAAATAAAATACACCCCCGTAACAATCTGCTAGTTTTTGCTCTCTACTGCACACAGCGTTTTAATATATTATATATTATCGTTTATTAGATTCCGTGGGATTATTTCGAGCAGAGGCGAAAAAAACACCACCGGATCTTTATGTGTTATTCTTTTATACATATATATATTGCTTTTCTGTAATTTAAAAATAATGAAAACGACGAAAATTGACATAACAAACCGCCGCGTCACCACCACCACCACCACCACACTGTTGTCGTCGCACCGAACGCTCTTATATTATATCCACTGAGACATCGACTTTCGGGTTAATTTTATATATTGTTCTAACCCCCCTATGTAGTAGCCTACACGGCAATTATTTTTTTTCTTCACCGTTTTGTTTGTCCTATAATAAACAATTGATTGTGCATAACGCGAAACGTAATATTATAATTAAAAAAAAAAAGAGTGAAAATGATGAAAGAAAAAAAAAAACAAATTTTATTAACAAATATTGCACGCGCTGCACACTTATATTATTTTCTCAGTCGATTTCATGTGCTTTAGTTTTAATTACGCGTTATTCATATAAGCGTTTAAATTTCAAACGGAGGGGGTGAAGGGTGTGCAAATTATTAAAATTAAATCCCCGAAGCTCCGCAAATCCTCTTTTTTTTTTTTTCTATACACTTGATTATAATTTACAAGTAAAACTGCTCGAGTACATGTAACACATTAACTCCGAGAAAACTGCGTTCTCTAGTTAAGAACGATGTGTAATATTATGAAAACTCGCAAATGGGACGTTAAAAGCCAAGCGATCGTTATTCAAAAACACTATATTTATATTATAACAATGTGATTCCACTCATAACTAATTAAGTGACGATAAGTAATCAAATTTTACAACATAATAATTATTCGTTAAAAACTTCAACCTAATTATTATAGTAAAAAGAAAAAAAAACAAGCACTTATTTAATTTTATCTTAAAAATACATATAGCGACAGTAAAAATGCCAGGAATATAAATATTATTGTAATTTTAGAAAACAAATTCACATCGTGTGTTCGATTAAATTGTTGTCATTAAAACTTAGCACATCGAGAGCGTTTATGTATTTTTTTTTTTTTTTTTTTTTTTAATGTTGCCAAAATACCATTTCTATGTCGACTGATGTTATACCGTGTAAACTGTTTATAATGCTTTACATTATTATTCGATGTAATACCATTACGTATGTAGGTCATTCATGTTTTGAAGTTCTTCCACTAATTTATCGCCAGATATAAGTGATATGAAATCGTAAAAATTATGCAGTAACTGGCAAAACATTTAATCCACGGGGAAAAAAAAAAAGCCGGACTTACTTCGCACAACGGATGGGATTCTCTTTGGAAATCGTTTTTGTCAAATTTTAGGTTGTTTTTTCCAAAAAAAAAAAAAAAAAAAAAAAATGAAGAATTATTGAGAATTCAAAAAATGACCTCTCTAAAGCACAATCTAGAGACAAATCCGGTTTCAAAAAGTTATTGATCGAAACTTTTGGACCAAGTATTTCCACACAAAAAGTTGTACACAGAAAAAAAATAATAAACATCATTGTAAAAACACTAGCTTCTTCACTTCGTTCAGAATAATAATAATAATAATTATTATATGTTTATTTGCACCAATTAATATAAGTATATAAATATATAAGACTATGAGTAACAGTTAAATTTTGGTTCTCTTTTCAAAAGCAAAAGCTTGTGCTGAAAAGGGAGAGTTAGTGATACAATAGAATAATATTTAAATTTAAAATAATATAATGTAATTATCTATTCACATTTAAACATTACCTAAAAAAAAAAAAAAAAACTTAAAATAACAGTTATTGAGACAAAACTTTAGATATATACATTTTTGTACATTAAGAAGCTATTAAAATTACGGGTATTAAAATTATATTTCATACGATATTGAATAAATTTATATTTAGGGCTTTGTTGGCCAAATACAGTATTCATTTTAAGAATGACGATATTAGTATTAACCTTAAAGCGAGTATTATACGTGTGACATGGAGCATCAATGAATATTTTAATATTGTAAAATAACAAACAAATGTTCTTGGTGTATAATGAGTTTAAATTAAGTATCTCTAAGTCTTTAAATAATTTAACTGTAGGATATAAAACAGGTTTATTAAAAATGAATTCGAGTAATGGGTTTAAGGTCTTTGTAGACCCAAAACAATAACAAAACATAATTCGGATGGGGGGAGGAAACGTGCACGTCACGGCAAGAGAACAGATCATCCGACAACAATTGTACAAGGGGTGGGTCAGCTATTTTCAACGCACGTCCGTCGAATGTGCAGTGCGCGTGTAAAAGAAAAATCATATACACTTCACCTAAAGCTAGTGAAGTGTGGAGTGGCGTATAGTTAGAGCTGATGCTGTTGTTAGTGTACGAAGAGACGAGTAAAATGAACTGACGTGTGCTTGTGTGAGTGTATTTACGTATATATATATATATATATAAATGTGTGTGTGCGTGTGAGTGAGTTGAGGCGACGGCTGTGACGCGTACAAAAACGGAAAGTTACACATACTGCCGTATACACCACCACCGCCGCCGTAATAACACTACTGTCGTTATTGTGTCGGCAGACTATAACAGTATTCCGCAATTAAGGGTGGGTCGAAAATAAGGGAGTATATATATATATATATTTTGCGAGAACTCTCGTGTTTGAAACGGTGAATACGTATAATAAATATTATACGTATGTCTTTGGAACTAACTTCGTCGTCGTCGTCGTCGTCGTTTTCTTGATAAGATATTATATGACTCTTTTATACACATATCGTGTTTAAAACTGCATTCCGACCATATCGACACGTACACACACACTCTCTCTCTCTCTCTCTCACTCTGTCTCCCTCAGCGGGTATATAAATCATACATTTTTTTTTTTTTTTTTTTTCTGTACGTCTAGTAAAATTTGTACGCTCATTTATGTTTACCCGTGCTTTATAAAAACAATCGCATGGGTGTCAAGATTCGTTTTTAGTACACTTCCCCATAATATTTATATTTTTACGTATCTAAAAGCAGTAGTCAGGGCGTTTTTCTGGGTGAAGGAAATATAATATAAGATCATCCATTTTTGAATTCTCATTTTAGAAATATGGTATTCTAAAAAACAAAAAAGTAATATATAGACAGGTTTCGTGATTATTGAAAAAAAAAAAAAATGTCCAATGTACCTATGTTTTAATTAAATTATAGTAAAGCCCTAAGGAGTTTTGTTGGTTTAAAGAGGGTCAGTGCTAAATTTAAAAACACAATTTGTACTTCACTGTAGACTAGTTAGCTCTATTTTGGCATTTAGATCCATTTAGTGTTTGGAATTTATCGTAGTCTGGTCAAATTGAAAATTTTGTAATACCGCAAAGTCATTCCATCATAAAATAGCAACAAAAAATGTCAGGGGAGAAGATCTATCCCCCATATCTACCGCTTCCCCCCCCCCCAGTAAATACGCCACTGGATTATTTAATTCAAATTGTGTGTGACAACCTTTGTTTAAATTCTATCGCGCCAATATCACTGTAAGATTTGTTAATTAATAACAATGGTTCCCGGGTTTGAGTGCCCGAAGGCTACAAAGAACGGACCGTATTTTAGCGCTTGACGCTATTCAAGAGTGTAAATAACAATGTTGACAAATATTATAAATTTATATCATACATACAATACAAAATTGTATTGGCCGTAATAAATAGTAAACTAATAAGTTTTCCGTTACAGAGTAAATTTAAAGTGTAAAATAAATTAAAATTTGTACAAAAATACCGATATTATAATCGAAAATTATAATTGCAAATATTAACATGTGACGAAATCGAAAGGAAAATACGGGTTGTATAATATAATTGTATATAATCTTGTTAGACGTAATTTACATGTATATTCCAGAAATTATTCGGGACGCGCAATTTACACGTTGCCAAAAAAAAAAAAAAAACGGGCTGTAATTTACATACGTTCAAAAAAATATCTAGGACGCGATTTGCGTAAAAAAAATATATATATATATATTGGGACACACGACTTACTGCAGTCAACCGTAATAACAATTGTATAATATAGCACGTACTTGCTCTCTCTCTCTCTCTCTCTCTGTCTCTCTCTGGCTTATAAATCACACGATTTTCAGTCTCGCACGTACACGTAAATGCGTTTTAGACGACACACCACTCACTTGTTATAGTAAATATACGTATATATATGTGTGTGTGTGTGTGTATAGAAGTTAGGAAAGGTATATATATATATTATATATACACGTATAAAGTGTTACAAATCAATCGGCGGCAGAGGACAGTGTGTCAAATTGCGCAGAGTGTGCATTTAATTGACATGGCTACGAGGTAGGAGTATAATACATGTATATGTGTATAAGCACACGCACACTTATACACACATTGCAATAATATAATATAATCTGCATAAATTAACCGGTGGCCGGGGGGGTGGGGGGGGCGAACGTAGCTGCATATGAAATTGTGATGGGACGCGCGACGGACGTGTCACATCCAGTGGCACTTTACCAGACTTCCGGGTTGCAGATATCGTCCATCCCGCAGCAAAACAACCACCGACCGTTCGGATTTCAACGGGAAACTGGTCGTCTTTGGCCGGTTGGATGTTCGTACATAATATTATTATAATACCGCACTGACAGTGTGAATAAAGTATAACGCTTTTTTTTTTTATTTTTATTTATCATTTTTTTTAAGTACGTAACTCATGTGTGTGTGTGTGTGTGTGCATTTGTGTGCATTTGTGTGCAATGCATTTAAAAGCCTCTCGGCTCTGTTATGTCAGGTTATATGTCAGGGGTGACCAAATTGTGGCTCACATTTCGTTTCCAAAAACAACGACTATCTTGTTTCATAATCGTATCGCATTTTTTTTTTTTTTTATCGATCACAGTTTTTTTCTGATTTTAAATAAAAGTGCGGCCTTAATCGGCGTGAAAATAGAATTTTAAAAACAAAATAAGATTTCTTCATTTTATATGAATAATAATATTTATTATTTTTGAATAAATGTATTAGATTCTGAATGAAGTGAAGAAGCTAATGTTTTTACAATGATGTTTATTTTTTATTATTTTATTTTTTTTTTCTGTGTACAACTTTTCGTATAGAAATACTTGTCCAAAAGTTTCGATCAATAACTTTTTGAAATCCGATTCGCCTCTAGATTGTACTTTAGAGACGTCATTTTTTGAATTTCTCAATTCTTCAATGTTTTTTTTGGAAAAAACTATCCAAAATTTGACAAAAACGACTCGAAAACCATCATTTTTTGATCCGAATTTTATGAAAATTTAAACATAGACAGAAAATCCTATAAAAAAGATTCTTATTAGAAAACTTCCTTCGTTCAGAATCGTTTTACTGAAGAAATGATTTGTCGTTTCTTTAAAATCTAATACGCCCGTCAAGAGAATACCGCCCGTCGTGCGAAGTATGTCCGGTTTTTTTGTTTTTTAAATTCGATCGACTGCAATGTCACGGCCGCTGCCGCGCGTTCATCACCGCGTACGATTCGGGTTCGTTTACGGAACTGGTTTCGCGCGTAATTGACCCGTCGAAGACGGCGAAGACTCGAAAATAAACTCCAAGAGAGTACTAAACGAGTCGTCGTGCTGGATATATTTTATTTATTCCACACGACATTCCCACTCGACTCGAGTATTCACTATGTATATATATATATATACACACACATAAAGTATTTATTTGTTTTTGAAAAATAAATGAATATTAATATTATCAACACTCTTCCTCGTTCCGTTAAACCAGAGCGATATTCTATACGAATCCGGGGTCGTGCCATTGCACCGGCGCGGACATTTTTATAGCTTCTTAAAATGTTCGCTATTTGAATATTTAAATCGTAGCGAACACCGGGTTAACGGTAAACGAAATGGCACTTATAATATTATAAGACACGTGACGACGATGATCACGATAATCTATAGCCGGTCGGTCGGTGACTCATACGTCCTGTTTTTTTTTTTTTTTTTTGTCTATACAGGGTTGTCCTTTCTTTCGGTTTTGTGTCCTCCTGTTGTCCTGATAAACTTCTCTCTCGGGACGCTTTTTGTGTCCCGTCATTTCAAGTATACGTAATTTTTGAAATGACATTAAACGAACAGAATAATGCGTAAGAATCTACTTGATATACATTTGAATTGTATTTTTTTTGGTTTTTACCATTTTTTAATTATTGTTGCATCACATTGTTGTGTCGGTGTTAAATATACATGTATTGTTAAGGGTGAATCCAACATTGAAAATCGATGGATAAGAACTTTTGTATTATTTTATGTATGTAACTATATTATTATTATTATTATTAAAAAGTAATTCAAAATGTATTGTTTACCATTTTTTCCCCCTTTGGGGGGAGGGGCTGGGGTCCGTAGTTGCACTCTTTACTTGAAAGGGATTCATCGACCAGAAAAGGTTAAGAACCTAGTATGTTCTAGAGCATAATATACCGCAATATGTGACTCCTATAACTTCCCCGAACCCTATTTATTACCTATATATTCCAAAAAAAAAAAAAGCCTGACA
>JAIPRM010012889.1:0-11805 GCA_025469315.1 Stegophylla sp. TES_Ste_2020 | reverse complement strand
ATTTGAAATTTATCAATTTCGAGAGCTATAAAAAAAAAAAGCTCATTAGTTTTATTGAAAAGGACGCCAGAAGAAATATTCAGGTCCAAAAGGGCGCCGTCGGTTGAAAAAGTTTGGGAACCTCTGGCCTAATTTAAAGCAATTTACATAAAATATCAATGAAGCACTTACACAGAGACAAGAAAAATATAATTTATTGTTGAGATGAAGGACTCGAAAAACGGTCTTTGCCGAGTAAAGGACATGATGAGTGGCTTGTCAGTCCGGTTTTGGAGACTCCTTTTGGCCTTAAGAGTCGTTCCTCATTGTAAATATTAAGTTTTATTACAACGGTTCATTGTGAAAACGTTAATAATTTTTTTATGGGGAAGTGTGTTCCCTATTGTATTTTCATTTTTTTTTTTTTTAATAAATATTTCGTTTAATTAAAATCAAAGTGTTTTATACCGTGGACAATCGACTCTGTTAAAAAGAAAAAGGACGACGTTATATATATATTATTATTTTACTGCGCAGTGCTCAGAGACTAGTCACGCGGTTAAGATATAACGAGAGAATATTTCTCACACTTGTACCTACTACAAGACATGTAAAGAGAGCCATTTAGTTTTTCAATACAGGAAATCAAATAGCCATTTTTCTCCCCTCGGAACAATGTTCGTAGACCGAAGTCATTTTGTGTGGAAAAGGAATTGTAAACTTTATACAAACGTATATCTGTATTGAAAACTTGTGATAAGGGTTCTTGGGAACATTATTCACCGTCTCAAAACACAGTTATTGCCGTTGCGTACCACTGTGCTATTCACTTCGCATACAACACATTGAATTCAAAAATATTAAATTAATTTGTGTGATTACTGTTTTTCTTTTTACAAAAGCCAAAAAATTCCAAATCGTAACAACGTTTATTGCAAGTCCACCATTTAATTATGTACGTATTATGCCAACTTTCATCCTGATTATTAGTCTGAGTTTAATATTCGAGTACTAAATCATAACAGTTCCTAGTACAATTAATATCAAACTGCATGAAGTGTTTTCAACTTTTACGATTTGGTTGCCTAATCCACGTAACTTCAAAATAATTGATTTTTGTAGATAACAGTTTTCATTTCTCAATAAATTACGTTAAAACTGTAAGTTTTTTAAAAGTCCGAATAACTTTAATTAATAACTAAAGAAAAACGAAAAATGTCCAATATATTCAAAATTATGTACTTAACTCAAAATTGATTAAATGTCTTTGAAATATTTATAAAGCGTTTTCGTGATAATTTTTGGTAATTTCGAAAAATTATCATCTCAAGGGTACCATTTAGAGACGAATTATGATTTAAAAAGTTGTTGTTCTAAATTTTTAGATAAGTATTTCCATAAGAAAACATGTACACATAAAAAAAAAATTATAGACTAGAAATTTGGACATTCTTCACACCACGAATACTCTTGATTATGAAACGATGAATCATTTCTTCAGTAAGACAATTCTGAACGAAGGAAGTTAATAATATAAAGAACAATAATAGTTGTCATTTTCAACACCCCTCCCCTCCCAGTATCTGACCTGAAGAATAAAGAATATTTTTGTTCTGATGTACGGCTTTCTTGTCTATATTTTACTTTATTTATTTATTATGTTTTTTATCAAATAAATAAAGGACACAAAAATGTAATTTGAAAAAAAGTGTTGGAATAATGTCCATTTTTTTTTTCACATTTTCAAAATTGTCTTACTCCAAAATGTTTTTCATATTATTGTCTATCTATGTTTGAATTTTCATAAAGTTTGGATCGAAAAATTATGGTTTTCGATTATTTTTTTATCAAATTTTGGATAGCTTTTCTTCCCCAAAAAATTGAGAAATTGAGAAATTCAAAAAATTACCTCCCTAAAGTACCAACTGGAGGCAAATGCTGATCGAGACTTTTGAACAAGTATTTCTGTACCAAAAAGTGTATACTGACAAAATAATAATAACAAAAAAATAAAATCATTGTAAAAGTATTAGCTTCTTCACTCCACTCAGAATCTATAAAACAAGAGCTTTTAATGTTGATTATTATAATAATATAAAACACAGATATTTTTTGAGAAGATATTTCAATTAGAGATATTTTTTACTTTAGTCATTTTGTACTGGAGATATTTTGTATTCTACATATTTTGTTGGAAATATTTTGACCGGTCACATTTCGAATAAAATGTAAATATATTAAATAATAAATATGTAACGACAGTTAAACATACTCAATATAAAACTGACAATTATTCTTGTCTAAAATTAACATAAGCTCCGTTCAGAATTTCTTTATTCTCCAAATAACTTATCGTTTCTTTTTAAATTCAACACACCCATTAAGAGTATTCTACCCGAGGACCGAAAAATACTCAGTATATACCGCTTTAATTTTTCGTTCGCCAAATCAAAGTCTTAAACGTATTTTCTGCCTTATGTTTATAGTACATTTTTGGAATTTGGAAATTGAGATTTACATAGGAATGAAAATAGTTGCCACTTAATTACTTGTCGCCAAAATATTTTGCTGTTTCCGCCACAGCATAGGGCTTGTGGTCGGAGGAGATCAAACGGTATTCAATGATATTTCTTTGTTTGTGTCCGAGTTTAATGTGTTGAACCGAAATGTTAACTTGGTTTTTCGAGGTATTATCGGAGTGTACTTTGAAGAGTGGCTTTAATGGTGTGTTCTAATAATTGTTTTCCTGTCAGTTGGCGTGCGGTGTGGTTACGTTCCGGTCATCGACAGTACATTTTTCACGGAAACGATGGACTGTCGGTCCGGGGGACTTGATGATTTATTTTCACGTTATTTAATAATTGGCAACGAGTTCATTGAGATGATATTATTTTCATTTTTAAGCGCACGTGCAGAGACGAGAATTATTGTCAGCTACAATTAAAATTTAGAAGAGAGTTGAAGGCACGGTACCAAATGATGTCGTTAAAACGATATTTCTCTGATGTTTGAACTATTTTACAATTCGCAAATTAAATTTTTTAATTGCTCGGACAATATGACGTCGAGTATCATTTTATGTGTAAGTAGTGGGCACATATTTATTTTATCGTACTTTCCGTACGTTTACTATATTCATAGTGTGAGGCTTGATTCAAAGACACTATTTTAATTTGTGATTAATGGTAACCATAAGTTAAGTATTAGTCAGAGAAAAATTATGTTTCCTTCGTTACAGGTTGTGAAATATTTTACTCTTATAAAAAATAAGTATTGCTCGAATTCAAATTTTGGAAAACGAAATTTATGTATTTCTGAATACATATTCTTGTACAAAATAATTTATTTGGTTTGAATTTTATATTTAGCAAATCAAAACGTATAAATATTTTGATTTTTTCTAGGTGCTCGTTCAGGTTCCAAACGTAAAGTTATTTTGAAGCGAGATCTGACCGATAAAGCACACCGAAGTAAGTACAATAGAAAAATTCAAATTTAAAATTTAAAATCTCACTTACAACTAGATGACTACTTAAAATGTAAAATTTAGATAGGTAACTAAGATTTACTGTTCCTTTGAAATTGACCCTAGGGGCTAAACGAGACCTTTGCCTTCCCCAAATTCAGATCTGGTTTTATTTAACGACATATTATAAAAAATGTACTAAATAAATTTGTTTTATTTACATATTTTCAAATTTTTGGTAAATAATAAAAATATTGAAAGAATTAACAGAAATATATTAATATTTTTTTTAATGTGATAATTACAAAAAAAAAATTATTTTATTGATATCAAAATGATAGTTTTAGTGTTTCTTGTTTAAATTAAGATTTATTGATTACATTATTCAATTACGAATTAGTAAACAATGAAAACATTTATTATAATTTCAAAAAAATTTTATAATAAATTATCGATATAGTTTGTGATAATGTACTTTTCTACTATTAATGATTCAAACTATTCAATATGAATAAATAATTCATAGATTGATAAATTAAATTAAACAAACTGTGAAAAGTGGACATGTTTCATGTTAAAAAAAAATCTTGGGGTGTTCTTCACACCTCGGTTGGAATATTCTTGGTGGGTGTATTGAGCTTTAAAGAAATGATAAATCATTCCTTCAATAAAACAATTCTAAGCCGAGCTTCAACTAATACACAATAATAATTAGGTATTAGTTTTAAAGAATTAAACTTAAATATAGAACTAAAGATTATTTGACCAAATGTCAAATGTCAATTTTTTTTTGCAGATTTTCCTCGTTTTTGGAAAAAATATTGAGAAACTTTAAAGTACTATTTAGGTATGATTTTGGATTTATATAGTAACTGATCGAAACTTTTAGACAAATATTTTTATACGAAAATGTATTTCCTGAACAAAAGGAAAAAAAGAAAAAAAAGAAGAAACATCATAGTAAAATCATAAGTTACTTCGCTCTGCTCAGAACCTGAAAAATTATATGAAATGAGAAATAATAAACTTAAGTTAGCAAACGGTAATTTTCATTGTTAATACTCACTGTAAAATAAATTTTCAGTTTATTCATTTTTTTTTTTTTAAGGATTTTTCACTAACTGTATTTTAGAATTGTAAAACAATTAATTGCTTTTAGAAAATTATCTTTAAGATGTATACAGTATAATAATATACACAACATTTCTCGTGTCAAATAATGAAATTAAATGTCATATATTTTGCTTTTCGGATGAAGCGTTTCATATTTATAAGTTCAAAGTGAAACCTACTTAGTGAGTATATATTTTATATATATAATATTTTCTTGCCATTTTGAGTGTAAGTTGAAGTGTAATGTTAAACTCACTACTAATACATTTTCACACGCAATAAAAACATTTTTTTTTTTTTTTAATTTCGTAAATACTCTAACAATATTTCAATGCAGTGAATCATTTTCAAAAATAAATCGGTACAATTTCTTTTTCTTAACAAAAAGTATACAATCAGAAATAAAATTTTCGTTTAGAATTACCAATTTATTTACAAATTAGTGATTTACATTTTTATATTGTTACCAGTATACCAACGCATAATATCATCATCAATCATTCACCCATATTAAATATCTGTAAATCGATAATTGTTTAGTTTCTTTCCCACAATAAGTATATTACATTTTCAATCGTTTGAATAAATATTGATCATATTTTATTTTGATTTTTTTTTTTTTTGTTCTTTAATATTCTTTAATCCTCAATAAACTCTCATAAATTAAATTTATTCTTGTCCTTTTTTTTTTTTATGTAAATATTATAAATCAATATATATATATATATATATATATATAGAGAGAGAGAGAGAGAGAGAGACAGAGACAGAGACAGAGAAAGAGTATGAATGAGGGACCTGAATCAATATTTATTAATTTCGTAATTAATAATTCATCCAGAATCTCGATAGACATAATACTGAAATCTAGATAAAATAGTATGATAGCTATCCAATCATTCTAATCAACTTCAATACATAGGCCTAGTTTACACCATTAACTTGATACGCATACTAAAAGTTTTCGGAGTAAACAGGATCGAATCCAAATAGTCTGATACATTTGAGTATGGCGTATCAGACCAAATTCTATGCATATTAAACACAAAAATTATTATTTTAAGGTTATGTTTATTTCTTTTGCTATTTTTTCTATTTTGTTTTAATATTTTTCTGTCGTTTTCATTACTATAGTACTATCTACAACGCGGTTATGATTATACATTAATACATACAGTGTAAACTTAACCGTACCAAGTGTTTGGATGTGGATCAATTTGATGAGCACCAGCTCGGTACTTCTGGTATAAACTAGGCCATGATATTATAATAATGTAATACGAACCGTGTTTGTAATTAAAACAACTCTCATATATATATATATATATATCGCTCTGTGTAGGGCGTAGGCGATCAGAAAAATGGTGATTGTGATAATTTATTAAATGAAAATAAGTCACATAATGTTCTTGAAAAAAATTATTTACTTTAACACAAAAATTATTTACAAATGTGAAATTATTAGTATGTGATTTTCAAATTCTGAAATATAAATTTTCAAAACTTTGCCAAACAATAAATAAATCTGAATGTTGTATAAATAATTGTAGATAATTTTAATCACATAAATTTAAATTTTAATGCATTTAAAAATCAATTTTTAAGCTAATACCTACGAAATTTTAACATAAATGGAAATAAATAAAAAAACGAGTATAAAATGTTTAAGCAAAGAATAAAGTTTGCTGGATTAAAGTTTAAAATGTATAAAAATTTTCAAAAAACTAATAATATATTTTGCCGTTTCGCTCAAATCGACGGTAGCTTTTATTCCACAATTGGAAATACAATGTCTTTCAAATGTATCTAGTAGAAAACATTTCTAATCTTCAGACAGTCTGAAAGAATCTATTCGAGTCAATAGGTACATTAGGAAAAACAAGACGTCATTATGGAACCAAAAATTTGTTGTCTTCTTCTAGAATATAAAATAAAGGTATTATGTTTCTGGAAATAAAACTTTATGTGCCTAAATGTAATAATTTTATTTATTTTACTATAGTTTAAGTTTGTTTTAAAAGAAAACGCTCTTAAAATATTGACGACCAAAATAGATAAGTCAATTTGAAGAAATTTAATAGATTTTTATTTATATTCCTTTAAACACTTTTACAAATGGGGTGGGCAAATTTTCAATAATCAATGAACTGCGTATGTAATATTAATAATGGCATTGTAAGGGTTTTTTTTTTATTATTATAAATGTTTTATATTTTAACATACATACTTGTACAGTTAGCACTCGAATATTCATTCACACATTCACTAGTATTAAACAAATACCAGTAAATAATATTAATGCTGATAACTTATTATGCATTCCCTCTTGAAATCATACGCTCCTATAGTGTAAGTAGATTTATTTTAATTAAGAATAAATTAATGTGAAAACTTAATATATTTTCGCGAAACGAGTAGAGTGGAAGACACTTCACGTTTTCCTAATTAGTCTGTAAAATCGTTGTCAATATAATACTCAAAAGACAACTTTTTTAGATTCTGAACGAAATGAAGAAGCTTATGTTTTTACAATGATGTTTATTTATTTTTTTTTTCTTCCTCTGTAAACACTTTTTCCTATTGAAATACTGGTCCAAAAGTTTCGATCAGTAACTTTACAGATCCAAAATCGAACCCAGATGGTACTTTTGAGAGGTAATTTTTCAAATTTCTCAATATTTTTTTTTAATAATGCGAAAAAACTGAAAAAAAAATTTCAAAAAACGGCAAAATATGCGATTACCGCAATTTCCGTAAAACTGAAAATCACTTTTTGACATAACTTCTAAAATAATGCAGCAAAGAACTTGAAATTTTCACCAACTACTAAAAATAGTCACGAGAGCATTTCATAAAAATATCAAAAAAATTTGATCAATTTTGAGTTAAGTGTAGCATGTTGAACATTTTGGAAATATTTAATTTTTTGTTAGTTTTTATGTAATAAAATTTTTTATTTTTGATATTAAGACTTGAAAATTTAATATTATCTCACTGACATATACGTCTACTTGACCTGAAAAAATCTCGAAAATCGTTTGTCAATTTTTTTTTATAACCGTTTGAAGTTAGAATTTCGACGTAATTCGTTAGTTTTACCTAAAATCACGCACTTTAACGTACATATAAGGAAATTGGCCTAACCAATTTTTTTGAAATTTGGTGTCTAGGTAGAAAATTTCATTGCAAATATTTTGGTGTAATAAAATTTCTTGCGGACAAAGAATTAAACATTTTACAAGGGTAACACCGAAAAAAAGTCGAAGAGAGTACGGACACTATAAGGTTTTTGTTATTCGCTTATCTTATCCTACGTATTTTTCGACGCTAAATTTGATACAATACAAGTCGGTAATTATGGTGCGGCCTTTGGACTGCCGCCCAATTACATTTCTCAAAGCCACAACACCTTATCAGTTGTCACATATTGTATTTATATCATTAACTTCCTTCTTTATATTATTAACTTCCCTCGTTCAGAATCGTTTTGTTGAAGAAATGATTTTTCGTTTCTTTAAAATTCAATACGCCCGTCAAAGAATCCCACCCGTCGTGCAATGAACACCCATCGTGCGAAGTATGTCCCGCTTTTTTTATTTTCACTCGTGTAAATAAATAAATAGGTATTTTTTTTTTTATGATGAATATACCTATCGAAACAGTGAAATAACGCGGAAAACCTTTTAGAATTCGTTTAGATAACTGAAACAACTTTTAAACATAGCCGAAATATATTGTTATTACCAATTACCGTTATCGACGATATTAGGTGCGCATCGAAAATAAGTTAAAATAAATAACTAGGAATGGGAGTGACGAGAAAAAAGAAAAAAAAAAAAAAAACACCTCACTCAATTTGTTAGCTCGGACAGTGCGACAAGACTCTCTCGGTCGTTAACAAAACGGTGTGCCGTTTACGCTTAAAAGTTTCCGTCCTTTTTCTTCTCGAGCTGTCAAAGATAACACTGTAAATGCAAAGGCTTGCGATTTTATTTATTTTTTTTCATTCTCTATTTTTCTTCAGCTCGGGGATTCGGCATGAGAGTCGTGGGAGGCAAGATAGCCCCGGACGGATCGATGTTCGCGTCGATTGTGTGGACCGTCCCTGGCGGCCCAGCCGAGAAATCCGGTCTACAGCAAGGCGATAAGGTGAGAATCCACGTCGTTATTACAATAATATTGTAATGGTCAAAACTTGGAACTGATTTATGGAAAACCGGTTGAAACAATGTTTTTTTTTTTTTTTTTTTTCTATATATTAAAATATTTTAATTTTAAAACGCCATTTTTAAAAACTGAGATAAAAAATAAATAGTTGGCATAATCAAGAAATAACGATTTTCACTGAATAGTGTGGGTATTTTTCGAATTTCTTATAGTATTTTAATTCTCAAGCTTTTACAGTCTAGTCAAAACATTATTTGAACAAGTAACTGATATTGAAATTTTCAAAAATCAGTTTTAATATAATAAATAAGTAAAGAATGTTCAAAAACCGGATGAGTAGTAAAAACCGAAAACTACAGTCTTTGAGTTTTATTAACTGAATAAGTACAGTTTATATTTTTGTAATCTGATGGTGCACAGATGTAATTAAACAATAGGAATCAAATAATATATTATCAAAATACGATACTGTTGAGTACAGAAATACATCCAACGTTGCCATACCTATTCATGTTTTAAACATACGGGCAAGACATACAATGCTCAGGCATTGTATATAATAACCGAACTTTGTACACAATGTCTGAGGTATATTAGGCAATGTAATTGTGAAGTATTTAGACAAAATAAACTGCATAAAAAATTATATTTTCATTACGTTTACCTGATTATTACCTGTGTGTATTGTTACCTGAGCAATGTGAACTCCGAATACAAATAAATAATATAAATTTGTTCAATTTATAAGCGTGAGTTGGTTCACCGGATGTTTAGCCGACTTACTACGCTCGACGATGCCTCCGTTTTGGTCAGAAAATTAAAAATATCCTTCGTCTTGTTGTGCAACATGGGGGGGGGAATTTAGCTTGATAATCGATGGTATTTTGTTGAGTGGAGAAATACGATTTATCAATTCAAAATGTTCCTACGTTGCAAAAACCTAGGGATATTTTTGATTGGTGGGGTCGACCAAATACCCAGTGAACTAACCTATGCTTATATAATATATTATGTTAGTTAAACATGTAACTTAATACGCTTATAAATACTTCACAATTTTATTTACATTGCCCAATTTACCTCGGGTATTGTATACATTGCTCGAATTTTCCACTTTGCCCGTAACACACGCGCGCGCACACACACACACACACACACACACTTCCAGTACAGTAAGGATACAATTCAAAAATTTTCAGTAAACGTATTTAAAGTTTGTGATAACAAAGTAATACAACACATTACAATAATCCGTATTAACAAATATCATTATTTTCACTAAAATCTAATCATAGATGGTACCACCATCTATCAATTAGGAAAAAATAAATAAAAATTCCGTATTCGAAATATTCCAAAATACATAATATTATTTTTACTATATTTATTTTTTATGTGGCTTCGTACTGGGAGTGCGATATATATATATATATATATATAATATTCAAATATTTTAATCACTTTTGTTGTATATTATGAGAGCATAAAAATAAAAATTGCTTTTATGTTATTATGAATTTCATTTATAATTATTTATAATTAAACTAGTACTGAACGTTATCCAATGATTTTTTTTTTTCTTTCGGATAAAATGATCTAATGATTTACCTCGAAAATCACAAAAATCATATTTGCTCCATGAAATAATTCCAAATAATTTTCGCACAAACGATTAATACGTGAAATCCATAAGATGCGTATGAAGTAAAAAGTCGTAAAAAGTTTGGGGAAGTAGGAACCGCATAATCAATTTTTAAACCAAAAATCAGAAACACTAAATCGAGTCGGACTTTTGGCTGTCGGCGATCGGTCTATGTAAACGAATGTTCTTGTACAGGTGCTAGAGTGGGCCGGCGTGTCGTTGGCTAATCGCAGTTTCGAAGAGGTGTGCAGCATTATCGACCGTTCTGGCGACGTGGTGGAACTGTTGGTGGAACAAGGATACGAACTGTGAGTGGGATTTCGTAGTTTATTTTGATTTTTTAAAAATTAAATGAAAATTCGCCAACTGCACGCGTGTGCCGCTGTTGCGATTTTTACCGACCAAATTGCTTCCGAATGTTTGCAGAAGGATTTGCGATCTGCTCGACGAACCTGGACCGATGACGTCGAGAAAGAACTCCGGCGAAGCACTGGGTTTGCAACTAGGTTAGCTGATATACGATTTTTGCACTTTATGCTTTGACCCCCCCCTCCCATTCATATACTCTCTTTTTATCACACCCCTACCCATATGAAAAAATAATGTTTATACACGACCGACGATAGAATATCATCAACAGGGCTCGTGAGTTTAATGCGATTCCATATCAATCTCGCCTGAAAAGTCGTATTGACCACTAAAGAAATTCGATTTGGTATATTTTACGGAATTCAATTTCGAGGCGTTTTTTTATTCAAAGTATGCTATTTTATTAAGTTTCAAAATGTGACTTTAAATGTTTATGTCGATTTTTCAAACCACATTTTTATAGAAATACAAAACCGTTAAAAAAATGTCAATGTGGTTTGTGTAAAAACAAAATTATCAACGTTAACAGCACATTGCGTCGTTTCGTATTGTGTACATTCAATACATTGGTATCAAAGTATTCGTTTTGCGCTAGTACCTACAGTTTATTTCGTAGATTGAATTTTATACGAAATGGTATATTGTGAATCTGATTATATATTATATTACAATAACGTTTTAAACCTGTTTTAAACCTTTGGAGGGTCATGCGAGTTGTTTAAAGTACCTATTCTGTCACGTGGGGTTAAAAATATCCAAGAATACAATTTTACAATAATTGATAGTGGAAATTTTATTATTGCACAAAAAATTGTACACTGTTGTTAACAAATTTGAATTTAATGTCTTTTTAAATGTCTTTTATTTTGTATTTAAGTCAAAAAAATTATCTTATTTATATTATAATAATTAAATTTTAATTTTAAATATAACATTTAAAAAAAAAAGCCGGACATACTTCGCACGACGCGTGGTATTCTCTTGACGGGCGTATTAAATTTTAAAGAAACGATAAATTATTTCTTCAGTAAAACGATTCTGAACGAAGGAAGTTAATAATATAAGAAAA
>JAIPRM010012888.1:0-11806 GCA_025469315.1 Stegophylla sp. TES_Ste_2020 | reverse complement strand
ATTTTGAGTTAAGTGCAGCATTTTGAAAATTTCGGAAATATTTCGTTTTTTGTTAGTTTTTATGCAATAAAATTTTTGATTTTTGATATTAAGACTTGAAAATTTAATATTATCTCACTGACATATAGTCTACTTGACCTGAAAAAAACCTGATAAGCGCCGCCGCCGCCGTGCCAATTTATCTGGCAACGACTGTAATCTCGTTCAGAATCGTCTTATTGAAGAAATGATTTATCGTTTCTTTAAAATTTAATACGCCCATCAAGAGAATACCACCCGTCGTGCGAATAAACATAATAAAGGAATATGCTTAAATATATTATGGTTTATATGAGATAATTCGCAGGATCTTACCAATTCCGAAAACAAACAGACGGTAATCCGTTGCCCAACGCCAGACTGGTTCAATTACAGATATTCCAGAATAAGCAGTTTCCGTATTGGAACGATCATAACGTTCTTTTCATGGAATGGGGTCAGTTCATCGCGCACGACACTACCAACCTTCCGCCCGACACCTCAGGTAAACATAATATATAGTTATCAGGGCATGGCCGTTTTCGACCAAAAACGTACCCTTCCCTTTTCGGCCGATTCACTTTTCGACCAAATTTTGAAAAAGGTCGATTCCCTTTTCGACCAAAAACGTACCCTTTCCTTTTCGGCCGATTCACTTTTCGACCAAAAAAGAAGTTTTACACACAAATAACTCGACAGGTACAGTATATAGCAATGCTTTATTATTACCTAAAAGTAAATATTTGTATACTTTTATATTTCTAGGTATGATTTTGTTAAGTTGGTTTCAAATAATTATTTTAAAAAGTAGTGAACAAGCAACCTAACCTAAACAGTGCTAACAAAAGTGAGTAAAAAAAAATGAATTACGACAGAAATAAAGTTGTAATTATTATCATACTTTTCTATATTTTATTGATATCAAAAATTATTTTTATAAATATTATTAAGTATTCATTTATATATTTTATACATTTTATACAACTTATATGTTTTTTAATATTTTTTTATGATATGTATAACATTAAGTCTTATTTGTAATTATTATCATTATTTATTTGTAACCAACTGCTGTATTTAATAATAATTAACAAAAATTATTTTTTCTACATAAAGACTTATAATTATTATTTAATAATAATTTTTTGGTCGAAAAGGGAATCGACCTTTTTCAAAATTTGGTCGAAAAGGGAAGGGTACGTTTTTGATCGAAAAGTGTCTCGCCCAGTTAACAATACTGTAAATTTTAATACAGCGTTAATTACAGTTCAGTTAATTCTACCAATTTTGGAAAATATTGGATATATCTCTGCTTTTGGTAGTGTTTTTTCCAAAAAAAATTTAAAATTCATGTTATTATAAACAGAAAATGTTATGCACTCTTAGACCTTACACATGTTATACGTAAATTTGACAAATGGTTCTAAAAACATTTTAAAAAAAATATTTTTTCTTGAGTCTTGTGAACCAATCTTAAAAATAGTCCACCAAAAATATTATACACCCCCACCCATCAGTACCTTGTATATAAGAAACAAAATATACGTATGATGCTAAGTATCTATGTCTATAACTTTAAAATTGTCTATAGCTTATGATTTTATAATGATGTTTATTTTTTTATTTTTTTCTTTTTGAAAACCCTTTTTCGTATAGAAATACGAAATCTAAATATTAGAGCCACTTTATTAATATAGTAATTTGAAATTATTTATGAAGTATTCATTGGATGTATGTGAATATATGAAAATCAATTTTCGTTTTTCATAAATGTTATGTGTAGGTAACAAAATAATTTATAGTTCAACGTTTAAGTTTAATTCTTCAAAACTGATAATCATTAATGAGTATTAGTTAAAGCTTTGTTCAGAATGGTTTTATTGAAGAAATTATTTATCGTTTTTTTAAAATTCAATTCACCCGTCAAGAATATCCCACCCGATGTGCGAAGAACACACTTTTTACTACTTAATACACAATAAAATATAATGAACGAAGTAACGAATATTAGTGTTAAGTTATAACTGTTTTGAAAATATTAAATATATTTTATTACTTATTTTAAATTAGGAATTTCATGTTACTTATATATTTAATATTTTTAAGACCCATAAAAGTATATAATAACATAATGTTGCCCACGTTTGTTTTCATATCAGGAATAGTCAGATAATTGCTGCAGCTAAAATCTATATTATACAATAACATAAATCCGAATGAGTACAGTAATTAAGTTAATTATTCTTTTTCATTGTATAATTTTTACTTACCACCAAACTTTAGTGCAGTAGAACCTACTTAAATTATAATAATACCAAAATAACATACGTAAAAAAAAATGTTGTTTTATTCTGAATATAGCACATAATTCTAATATTAACTAATAATATGCAAAACTCTATGGTCAAAAAGATCTATTTACTAATGATAAATGATATAAATATTCATTTCAAAATGTTAACATTTATTTATTTTATAAATATGTAAGTAGATATACCTAATTTACAGAGTACACGAAATATTTTTTACATTTTGAGCATTTTTATGAAATTAAATTTAACATGTATTTACATGAATGAATGAAAAATTTAAAAACACAGAAAAAATCGCTTTTTCAAATATATAATATTAAAATCAGTTTATTATTTTATATATTATACTGAGAAAAGCAGTAACTACAAAAATCCAATTTTCGAGAAATTGAACTTTTGTGTTTTTTTTTATTTTTTAAACTAATTTATGATTTTAAGTTTATTTTTTGATTGAAACCTATGGAAATTTATGCCAGAAATTCGAAAATGCTATTGATTTTGTGATTTATTAATTATTTTGCACAATTTTCACATAATAATGATGTTACTACATTTCCCTTTAGTATTACCCAAATAATATCTTTCAGTGATACAATTTATGAAATGCTGTATCATCAATACCATAAAACACTGCTAGTAGAAAATGCAGTAACTACAACAGTAAACAATTAATACAAGTTAAATATCTTTTCTGAATCATTAATTGAATTATTATTAATATTATAAATTGAAAAAGTACATAATTTTGTAGTAAAATCCTTTGAAAAAAAAAAAAAAAAAAAAAAAAAAACAGTATAAATATTTTAACAAAATAAAAAATAAAAGTGTACATAAAGAGTAAAAATAACCATCTTTCAAATTATTATGGTAATTATCAAACAATGAAAATCATTAATTTTATTCCTTTTTTTGGACTTATCAAAGCAAAGTAATTTTTTGGCTCTCTTTGTTCTTACTGACATAATAATTACATTTTATAAATTTAAGAGTAAAAATGTAATTATAACTTATAAGTAGGTAGTAAAAATTATAAAACTTAATTATGGTATTATATTCTTATTGGTTGGTATATAATGACAATAAGTTACAGCAATTTGCGACAAGTTATGATAATAAATTTCTCATATTATTAGACGAAAATGAGTAACAACATTAAATATTTTAATCCTAACAGTAAATGCAGTAACTACAGTGTACATACTTTTTTAACTATAGGAATTGTTAATTACTGCCTTTTACTCTAGGAAACATGAGATTTTTTTAAATGTTATATAGTAACAACATTTTAAAGTTCAATTTTAAGCCACTAGATGTCATTTTTTTTGTATTTCACCTTAGTAAAACTATATTCAGAATAATGTCATTAACAATAATAGACCAAAACCACATTTTTGATAATTTTGTATTTACTGTTTTTCCCAGTAGTAGGGCAGTATTATATTGTACTGAAATATAATATTTTAAATGTCAATACAATTGTTACATTTGTAACCATAATAACCAAAAAAGTTTTAATTTTTTGAATAGAAAAACCATTTTAGATAAAGAAATATGAACAAAAGATAAATATATTGTTTTTGTTATTTAAACATTTTTGATAGTAAATATATAAATGGTAATTTTTAATTTTAACACCTAATTATGATGACAATTAAGTTATCATAATTAAATAAAAAAATAATTATTATTAAATAATTAACTTTAAATAACTGTTTATCTAAAACATTTATATTATGTACGTATCCTTTTGCTGAGGAATTTAAAAATTTACACTATGTGTCCACTTTTGAGAGATGTGCATTAATTTAAGATTACACTGTATCCAATATTCCTATACTACGGACAATATAATTACCAAAATAACTATGTTATAATTTTGCTTTTTTTTTTTCAGTCGGCTCTGATTGTTGTGAGTTGCAAAAAGAAAACCCAGTGCCTCCCCAATGCCGCGAGGTCATCGAAGTTCCGGCGATCGACGAAGTTTACTTGAAACGCGGACAGACGTGCATCAATTTCAACCGTGCAGTAACAGCGGAAAGCGACGGTTGTCCTCTGAAACCAACCACGTTTGTGCGTTTTTGCCATACTCATAATTAGAATAATATTCTTTTGCATATTTTTTTTTTTTTTTTGAGTATGCAGCCAGGGATCCACAGGGGTTTGAATCCCTTACAAATTGTGAATCGCATAAATTAATAATAATTTTTTTTTGAGAATTATTTGAGAATATTTTAAGATAAAAGAATATTTCGTAAAAAAAAAAAAAAAATGGACTATTAAAGAATGCATATCGATTATTCTATAGATTTTTGATATTTTGTGTTGCAGTAATGCAAATATAATAATATTGATGTAATTTTATAGTCTGTTATTACATAATATTATAATTTGATAATGACATCCAACAGCCGACAAGCGGCATAAACTAGAAATTAATTGGAAAAACACTTCAAAATTTTGATACATTTTCAAGCAATAATATCAACATAATTTAATACTTAAGAGCAAAAAAAAAATATATATATATATTTCAGTAGATAATTAAATTGTTTCATATTGAGTGAGCTTTAAACATCACTTTAGGTTAATATTAGCAATACCTAATGTAATGTAAGAAAACAAATTCAAAACATAACTACTGGTGTGTCTTAATTGAAAATTATGTCATCTATAGTCGGCGTCAAAATAATTATTTCAATATTATTAAGATATTTACACTTCTCATGATGATAGCAAATTTTTTATAAAAGTCTATTTTAAAGTGATGAGAATATATTAATGTAAAAAGCATATTTTTTTTTGTATTTTTTATAACGATTTTTAAAGAATATTATTAATTATTTAAGAGAATATAAGAATCTTATTTTGGTAAAATGGTAAATGAATATTATTCTGACCTCTACTCATAATAAAAATGCGACTAATAATTATTTAATAGAAATGTATTAGAACGAGAATTTTTATTTAAAATCACAGATTCTTAGTGATCGATAAAAATATTCATTTTAGGTAAATTTCTATTTTCTATTTCTATTTTCTTATAAATTATTCTTTGTAATTTTTTTTTATTGGTGATTTGCTTTATATCGACCAATTCTAAACAAATAATTTTCACTTCCAATTATGTAAAATTCCGCGTCACGACCGTATTGTTAATTATTGTAATGATTTGCCCCGAGCAAACGTAGACTGTGACTACGGAGGAAAAATAATATAGTTGAATTACATAATAATTTTTCTCAGATGGTCCAAACGTCACATTTCATTGACGGATCTCAAATATACGGTTCGGACAAGGAACTGGCAGCGAATTTGCGGTCATTTGTTGGGGGCCGGTTGAGATCGGACTTCTATGGGGGCCAGCAAGAATTTTGCCCACAAAAGAATCGCACGTCGTGGAAATGTGACACATCACCACACTCGGAGCTTTGTTTCGTCGCGGGTAAAACTACTAATGTTTGATTATAACAACATATGCAATTGCATAATAGGTGTACCTAAAAGTTATAACTAGGGCAGAGGACTTGTAGCATTTGCTTATTTGTTTTGCTCAGTTACAAAAGTAGCAGAGTACGAAATAAATACGTTTCATGTTTTTACAAAGCTAGTTTTGAAATTTAATTTTGCATATAAATGCATATTTTGAGTATTTTTGGTTTTTAGGGCATATTTTATATTTTTATACTCTATTTAAAACTTTTTGAGATGTATTTAACTTATTTCAATTTTTTCCACACCCACGTTTTTATTTCAAACAAAAGTTTAAAATATTTATTGGTTTCATTTCACTCACTTTGACCAGTTTAACCTTATGCAATTTCTAAAAATACGGTGGAAGGCTTTTAGTGAATTTGGGGGCTTAGTTCCCCTTTCTAATCTTCCCTTGTTTTTCCTATATCTACATTGCTTCACAGGCTTTACGTATAAAATGTTAAAAATGATTTCGAATGATTCATAGTGAAATATTTATTTTATTTTTCTTATTTTACTTACCTGGTAGTTCGGAGAACCTAGTTAACTACCACTCACAGACTATGTTTATGAAGAATTTGCATTAGATCGATTCTTTTTTTGAATATGCCACATTTTCAGGAGACCGGAGAGTGAACCAGAATTTGGGGATCGTAGTTTTTCAGAACATGTTTTTGCGTTTTCACAACGTCATCGCAAACCATCTATACCGTTTGAATCCATTTTGGTGCGACGAGACCGCATACCAAGAAACCCGGAGGATTGTCATCGCCGTCTTGCAGCACATCACGTACACACATTATCTGCCCGCTTTGCTGGGTAGGTTAGGTGCTGAAAAACTATCATATGTAAATTAAGGGTGGATCCAGGGGAGAAACACTCGGAGCAGTAACTCCACTCCATTTCACAAAAAATAAAAACTATTTGAAATGTATTTATGGTGTAAAATTATAATTACCAAACGCACCTATACACAACATAATTATTTTTTGTGCATAGTAAATAATCGAATAATCTAGTTTTTATTATTATTATTATTTTTTTTTTTTTGTAGTTATTAATTTATGACAAATCGATTTCCTTCGATACTATAATAGTCATAGTAATTTGTTTGATAATTTAAATTTATACTTCTCTAAAAGATGATTTCACTGATAACTAAAATATATAAAATGAAATCATTAGATGGTTAGATGTCGTGTGAAAAATTATAAGTATCATTATTCAGTAAAAACTTTTTAAATTAAAGTTCCCCAACCATGAACTTAACGTGCATATACCTTATACATTAGTAAATTACTAGCTTTTCCGTGTGAATTAATAACACCAATATAAATCTTTTTAGGCGAAAAATACACCATGGTCAACGGATTCTCCGCACAGACGGTGTACGACGAAACGGTGAATCCGAGTACATCCCAAGAACACTCCACAGGCGCATTCCGAGTATTGCACTCACAAATACCTGCCGTTTTAAAGTGAGTATATACAATACACATGTGAGATTCACATATTAAAAGGAACGAAAACGGCTGAATCGTATATGTAAAATCCACAAACGCTTTCCGAAGTCTTTATACTTTGAATAAACTTAGACAGCTTCTAATTTTTCAAAAAACCCTCCGTCATTCAAAATCAATTTTGTGTTGCTATCAACGCTGTATAAGAATAAGGGTAATTTTAACTATATTAGACTCAATGGTAATAATATTATCTAAGTTTCCATTTTTTTAGATTCTGAGCGGAGCTATGGTATGTTCAGTTGTTTTTCCTTGTCTTAGGTATCATCCCATTCAAATTCTCTACCCGAAACAATGGTAGGTATACGTAATGATCCAAGCATTTTTTCGAGTAGAAGTGCTTTCAGTAAAAAAAAAAATAAAAATAAATATTTTTGTAAAACCACTTGCTTCTTCGATTCACTCGGAATCTAAAACCATTATACAAACACATAATAAAATGTTCCAAGGTAATGACGTTAAGTTACTTCTGTTGGAGATAAATTTGCTGCGTCTTGCATCAATTAGAAAACTTTTTAATAAACATGTGAGGAGGACTGTAAAATATTAGTTTTCCTATGCGTTTTTCAACACTTGTACCAGGTCCATCATGGACCTTTTACTATTTAATATTAATCTAATGTTTTTTGTGCATCAATTGCATAACTTAGCTGGTAACTTCTAAATAAATAGCGATTTCCGTCATCTTAAAAATAATTTTATATTTTCTTCCCATCATGATGCTTGCACAAAAATAATTAATAAACCATTACGTGTTTTACTTTTTTCGTGTCTCTGCAATAATAAGTGTATTATTTCGGTATCAGTTTAATAGACGAGAACCATTACAATTTCAATCGCGTTTTGCTAACCGACTGGATGGACAAACCCGATCTTTTGCCAACGTCAAATAATTTTGATCGACTGTTGCGCGGGTTCCAAGAAACGCCTACACGTATAGATCAGCCGTCTTACAACCCTATGGCAAGTTTGCTAATCACAGTTTGAGTCTTACACCTGTGTAAAAATCTTCAAATTTAAACATATTAATTATTATTATCAACGGTTTTTCTCCACAGATTTCTAATTTCTTATTCCGTCAAATCAAACCTAAATTCATCGGCCATGATTTGCTCACCACGGACATCCAAAGAGGCCGTGATACCGGAGTACCACCATATAATCATATGAGATCATTTTGCGGACTCCCAGAGGCAAAAGCGTTTGATGATTTAACCGATTTAATCGCTTACGAGGTTTGGTAATTAGTATTTAAAATTTAAGAAAAATAATTATGCTTGGCATCTGTCGTTTTAATTGCCTAAATGGCACGCCGATGCTAAGAAAATTAATTATTTTTGAAAGGACATACAAAAATTGAAGGAGCTCTACTCTAACGTGAACGACATAGACTTAATTGTGGGTGCATTGTTAGAAACACCCGCAGACGGTGCTAAGGTCGGTCCCACGTCTAGATGCATAATAGCCAATAATTTCAAGCGATATAAAATTGGAGACCGTTTCTTCTATGACGTCCCAGGACAGCCTGGTAGCTTTACACCGGGTATGTATTGTATTCGGTGTTGGGTAATAACGTTTACAAATTATTGAAAAGAAATTATTATTTATAAGTAACGTGCTAGTAATTCAGTTATAGTTTTAAATGGCTAATTCAATTTGTAAATAAATTATTTTTTAAAAGAAATTTCAGTACAAATAATGTGTTAGGTATTGCAATAATTATAATGGTAAGTACAAAACATTTAATTTTATCTGAAATCTAGAAATTTTAACATGATGAAAATTTCTATTATTATTTGGGAATCAATATTCAATAGAGCATTGATTTTTAAATTTTTTTATTAAATGTTACTACTAATTATTTATTGTCAGATGAGCAGATAGTGATCAACGTTTTCAAAATATTTTACGGTGGAATACTTTTTCTAGAATAGCTGGGTACCTAATTACCAACATAAAGATACCATATAATATGATTACTGAGTATAGTTCTCTGAATTGTTGTTATTACACATTTGTTTTATTTTCATATAAAAAGAGGCAAGAATAAATAATTCAAATTTTGATTCCAAAAAATTATGTAAATTTAAAAAACGTAACGTTATTTGTAACAGACAACTTTTTTTCAACAGAACTAACACATTATGTTTATTGTATTTATGAAGAAATAATTTTTAAAAAAAATGTATCGAGTAATGCATTATTACTTGTAAAAATAATTTTCCTAGCACTGATTTAATTATATTATACTAATATTATCAAATATCAAGAGAAGATACAGTCTTTAATATTTAAAAAAATATTTTCAGAACAATTACAAATATTAAAACACACAAATCTTGGTCACGTAATATGCGCCACGTCTAATCTACAATACTTACCAAAAGACCCATTTTTGCCACTGAACAGCAGGTAATACATATAGTAGTATACAAACATAATTTTTTTTTGATACGCTTACAAAATTGTTTTAACATTTTTTACAGGATTAATGCAAAAAAATATTATTGTGATACATTTGATTTAAATTTGAATGCTTGGAGTGACTATTCCTATCTTATATCCTAACTTCTAAGTGAGCTGTGTTTTCTATAATAATTACAATCTAATTTTATTAATAAATTGTCAAAAAATAATTGGTTTTAATTTTTTAAATGTTAATTTATGTATTAATGCATACCAATATGAATGAAATCAGTAAGAATTATCGACTTAATTCATCTTTAATCCTAGATCGCTAACCATTCGTCAATTCGACGAACCCTGATGATTTTACATACCTTATTTTTAGCATGTTTAGTGAAACCTTTTTTACCTCACATCTATCTTTCGTACTAATTGTTAAGTATCTTTAATGATGAAATAAAATCCAATATTGCTCCCAGTGATAAAAAACAGGATAAAAAACACAATGCAATTACAAAATACAAAAAAGGAACAATAGAAGAAGCACTATGTATATAAATAAATGAAAAGTTTGTAGCTCCTGAATTTGGTAAATCTTGCTTAGAAGTTTGTATTAATGATAAACAATGTTTTATTCAATTACAGTAACTACAAAATTTGTGACATTATTGTTCTACGGAATTAATAATATATTGTAAATACATAGATAGGTACCACATTACCATGGTTGACAGTCCACAAAACAATATTTGTAAAAAGATAAATTTGGAGGCGATGGGTGCTTCAGCTCGCCCAAACGCCCCCCCCCCTAAATTCGCCAGTGGCATCCATTGACTCTACTTCAGAATTAAGTACATTTACATACATATTTAATGACAAAAACTTTTAAAAAAGCGATTACATATTTAAATAGAATCTTTAAACTATGAATATAAGTGAGGCGTTTATTTTCAAAATCAGCTATAAGCAATTTTTTTAATTATTCACAAACAGCAAAAAACGAGAATGAGGTTAAAATCAATGTTAATGTTAAGAACTAATTTAATAATTTAAAAATGTATCTTATCAACGATTTATTGTACATACACTCGGTGTATGAAGATGTTAAAAAGGAAAATTGAATTACAATTGACTTTTGAAGTACAAATCTTCAAATGGGTTATGATTTTGAAATCTACCCTTAACATTCCCATACTCAGTTTAAACCAGTTATAGCCATGTTTGATGTTTAATATTTTTACATACCATAAAATAATATGTTGTGGGAGATTAGAAAATACAAAAAAGTAATTTTGAAAATTTTTAATAACTATCTGCCCTCCGAAAAGCTATACCGTGTTAAATATGTAGGTACTATATAAATAAGAATACTTAATCTACCGATTTTTCTTTTTCGTGTGCTTTGATAGAAACTAAGTAGACACCTACTCGCAATACTTTTTATTTAATATAATTGTTATTATTATTACTTTTTACTATACAAATCGTGTCATACATGCACATAAAAATAAGTACCGTTAGTCATCGTTTCAATTGGACTATTCGAGCGATGACGGGTTTTAAAAAAGCGAGAGTAGCGACCCGAGTAAAGTGGTCCCGTGTTGCTTGTTAATACACGAAACGGGAGGCACGCATGACGTTTTCGCTTTGTTCGGTTTGATCCAGGAGAAGAACAGCTGTAGGAGTGTGTGCTTCGGAGCTTCCGACGGATTATGGATTGTGAACGTGTCGCAGGGGACGACTGCAGGCACCGCCGCCGGCAAGTGGTAAGTGGGAAGCGGATGATGACAGTGATCCAATAAGCTACACGGAGGCTGCGACGGGATCACAAAGACAGGACCACAGTCTCGAGCGTAACCCGATTTCACGCCGTTATTCGTCTCCGCCTTTAGTCAAAAATCACACTTATTGCCATATTATTAACAATTAATCATTTCGACGCGCTCGTTATTCAGGGGCGCCATTTGGGGGGTAGCAGGGTGTGCATTCGCACCCCCTTGGATTTTAATAACTCACTGGCCTGAGAGTGAAAATAAGAAACTAACATCTTTTGTATTTATTTGTTAAAAGCTGTCGATT
>JAIPRM010012887.1:0-11807 GCA_025469315.1 Stegophylla sp. TES_Ste_2020 | reverse complement strand
TTATATTAAAATAATATATATATATACAAATATAAATGAAAAAAAAAAAAAAAAAAGACGAAGAAGAAAAGTGAAACGTCTGGCCAATTACACTCAAAATAAACTCTCTGGTTTTTAGAGTCAAATTAAAATAGATACTCAATTGTTTATAATATACGCACATTTAGTTCTTTGCTCTCTCTCTCTCTGTAATCTGTATGTGGATCGATTGAATCGATGCCAAAGCGGTAATTTATAGACGTACATTTTCCCTTCTGTGTTTCATTAATTTTATTGTTAAATTGAAAAATGTTAAAAAAATTCCAAATAAAAAAAAAAAAAAAATGAAAAAAAAAAAAAATTTTTCTCGACAACCATGCGACGAAGATGGGATTCGAACCCACGCGTGCAGAGCACATTGGATTAGCAGTCCAACGCCTTAACCACTCGGCCACCTCGTCCCGTGATCGGAGAACGCGTTTTGCATGGCTTTTATCAGACGAATAACCTTTTTAAATATTATGATTGGAATAATGCCAAAATAATATTTAATTAATATAAAGGCTATAATATAATAATATAGTAAACGTTTAGGCTGCTATAGATTTAAAATATGAATAAAAAAACAAATTGAATTTGTTGAGGTAGGTATTTAAATAAAAAATTGCATTCCAATCATATAAACTTTTCAATAGGTATTAACCAAATGCCTTCTCCCAATTAAGTATAGATTTAATAATTCATTATTATGGAGTTAATAACATAGGCACATAGATATTTATCAATGCACATGACTTTATATTGTTAAATAATTATCATTTTACCCAATGATATTTAATTATTTTAAGGTTTAATATATCATTAACCTTTGCTTTACTTTTTTTTAATCTAAACTACCTATAGCGTATGTCCTATAATATTATATTTTATTCCAGATAATACTATAGTCAAAAATAAGGTGACCATATTTAAGAAAATAAAATAAAGGGCAAAAATATTTTTCATAATATTTTTTTAATAAATAAGTATTCATTACATGTATTATATAATATACATTTTTTTTTTTTTTTTGAATCGTGACAAAAGTATAATTTTTAAACTACCTATTATAGATAAAATTTAAACGCGTGAAAACATTATTTTGAAAAACATAAAATAACATAATTTAACTAAATTGATACTTTTTAAAATTTCTTCAAATCCTTTATTCGTGTATATTGTGTACTTTACTTTCTAAAAAAAACTTGTTAATTTTGTTAAACTTGTTAACTTGTTAGATTCTGGGTAGTTTTTTCCAAATTTTCCGTAAACTGTTGAAAATTTCTAAAAATTATCTCTCAAACGTACCATCTAGAGACGAATTCTGATTCAAAATGTCACTAGTTGAAAATTTCAAAAGAGTATTTCTGTACAAAAAAGTGTCAAAAAAAATAAACATCATTGTAAAAACACTAGCTTCTTCGCTTCACTCGCATTTAAAAAAATATAGTGCTATAATACATACGAATATTCTTATTCATTAGGAAAATTTAACATTATTTTTTAATACATTTCGTAAGTTCCTTCGAGAAGTACTTAATAAATTCAAAATGTCTAAAAATAAATATATTAAATGTCTCCTATTTTGAAATAAAAACAGCAAACAGCTATTATACCTATGCCCTATTATAAATAATGGCAATAGATTCGTTAGGTAGATGGAATTTTAGATAATTTTGTCTGAATTTAATATACTTATCCAGAGATTATAACTAAGTACACTCAAAATAATAATGAGCATTAAAATTTGATTTTTTTTTTAGGGGTAGTAACTGCTAGTAAGGCTGGGATTAATCTAGCACACCACAGGGAATTCTTGGAAAATCCAGTAAAAAATGTAGAAAAAAAAATTAACTTTTTGAAGCAAAATGCAACAAGCTGTTAGTTATAACTAACTACAAATAATAGTTATAACAAACTATTAGTTATAATCAGGTCCTGTGTGTCAATGTAACACAACAATAAGTTATTAATATTATGTTGTGTATTATGTAGATATAGACGTGGTAATCATATACATATTATGCAATTTAATTTATATTATTATTAAATAAAATACATTATGAATAATAATTGTAGTTGTTAAACATATTTTACAGTCAATAAAGAAAACAACGATTGTTAGAAATAATATTTAAATTGATAAAAATAATGTTTATGTTATAAAATCAATTATTTTGCTGAACGAGATATATTTTTAATAAGATATTTTATAATAAAATACATATCCGATTATGTTATTAATTTATTATGATCCTAATAGTTTTCATGCGATGAAAGAAATTTTATAAAAAAAAAAAAATGCAAAAAAATTTCTTTACACGAGATCCGACGAGGATGGGATTCGAACCCACGCGTGCAGAGCACATTGGATTAGCAGTCCAACGCCTTAACCACTCGGCCACCTCGTCTCGTGCAAAGACGAATCGAAAAAGAGTAATTTAAAGTACAACCGTAATAATAATTTTGTCGAACAGAATATTATTCTATTAAAATTTCCCATTTTTTTATCAGCGAAAATATTTAAAAAACTCATTCGTTTATAATACATTAATAACTTTATTATATGTTTAGTAAACTTCTTTTACTTTATACTTTAATCCTAAATGAATAAGGTACAGATAAAAAATATAATAAGTACCAAATTTAACATTCATCAATATCTATATGACATATTTAGATATATAATTTCAATTGGTATTTAGGTACTTCCGCCAGTTTGTAAAGTATTTTACTAATTATGTATTAGTATATAATAAAATATTTATGTTATATACAATTATTAACCACGAAATTAATTATTATAATTATTATTATTTATATGCACTAATAACATTTCAGACTGCGGAAAAATGAAAAAAAGTTAGAATTATCGTTTACTCTTATTAAATGTTCGTAAATCGTAAGCATAGGTAATCTTAGCGTTCATATTATTATTATTAAATTAAGTTTTCATTATTTTCAATCTTGCTATTATATTATAATATTGTAAAAACCGCATAAAAATTGCATTTTGGTTTATTTTTTTTTACTTTTCGAGTAGTATACTCGTGATATAAATTTGATATAAATACATAATTTAAATTTAAAAAATTTAAAGGTTTTAATTGAAAAACCCCAAAAACATTTTTTATCCGGAAATTACCAGTTTCATACAAATTCTAACTTTAAAGATAATAAAAAAATAGGTGACTTATGACTTACAAAGATGTTGTGTTAAATTTTCAGTTAAAATATCAAGACACACAAATTTTATTTGATAAACACTTACAAAAAACAAGGTAATTCGAAAATTCTATATTTATTTCAAATATTGTCAAACTTGCTTGAAAATGTTTTTTGTAGTTTTGGAGTTATGAATAAGTTACTACGTAAAATCCATTCCACGAAAATCTCATTTACTACTTATTTAGTCGTTTTTACTAAATTTTTCGGCAGTTTTTCCTTAATTTAGGAAAAAATGACTCCTTTAAAGTATTACTGAAATGCAATTTTTAATCTAAAAAGTTACTGTATCGACATTTTTTAGACAAAGTATTTCGATTCGAAAAAATGATTTCATAAATAGAAAAAAAAGAAAACCCACTCAGAATCTAATATATTGTGTACTTTGAATTTTAATGGCCCGTGAAAAATTTTCACTTTATGTGGCCTTTCAACAATATAAATTGGTGACCCCTGATCTAACATAATTTAACCTATCTTCTTCTTTATGTACAAAGCAGGATTTTAAAGAATGGATTTAATTATTTACAAAAATGATCAATTTTTCCGTGTTTTTGAAATGCAAAGGTACTCGTATAGCAAACAATTTATATTAATTCGATTTTAAATAATTTTTACTGCAGTTTTTTTTTTTTTCTTGTTTACTTAGATTTTTATATCAAAAACTCCAAAAACTTTAACACTCTAAACATTAAATCTGTTGAAATCGTGGGTTCATGGTTACAAATTGTATTAAATTATTGAACTTAGGCACGATTATAACAAAAGGACCCTCGACAGGTTTTGTATACCGATAGTTAACCGACAGATGAGATGAGATTGAAATTGTCTTTTTTTACACAGATTACAAGACGTATTATTATAGTATTGTGTAGTGAATGAATGTTGCAATTTTAACGAGATGCCCCTTTGGATTAACGAAAAATATTTTAATTTTGTAAACAATCAGAGATTATGTTCAAAGACCTGACGAAGAATGTAGTATCTACTTACTACGTATATAAAGAATACCTACCAAATAACAATACTCTTATACTGTATAGATGCGTGTAAAACACACAGTAATAGGTATTGTTAAACATTCATACAAAATAAAACATGCGTTCGGGTATATTATGTATTTATACTTATAACTTATTTATTCAACTAAGATTGTGACCGATAAACACAAGTGATGACAATATATTATTGTACAAAATAAATAGATATTACCATAATTTCGTTGTATTTTAAATTACTTTAAATGTTAATACGAATATTTGTTCAGTTGAATAGTTGAAAAATAAAATCTCCCACACTCATGGGAGTATTTAAGGGAGGGCTGAGGGGCTAAGCCCCTCCAAAGAGTAATTTTAGCCCCCCAATCACAATTATTAAATGATATTCATATAGATAAATAGTATCATTAATTAAGAATTTTTAAAGTCAGATTTCATTTTAGTCTCCTCTAAACAACAATCCTAAATACTTCATAATTCGTTTTTATTGTATTTCCGTAATCTTATTAAAGGAAATTTCAACACCATTCACATATCTATACTTATATTTAATAAATTCTGTGGATATTATTTTTCAATTCATACAATTAATAGACATACAATATACATTATCATATTATAATATAAAAATATTATGCATTTATGTACTTATATTATTATAATTATTACTAATGAATTATAAAATAAAATAAAAAGTATATTCTTTAATTTGAAAAATGAAATAATGTACTCACAATTCCATCACAAAGGCTTACGGCCACAGTTGAACTTGGTTCGCCAAAAACATTCCCCGAATAAAAACATCCGTCAACCTTAACATTGGGCGGTTCTCTCCAAGATATATTCTGCTTCAAATGAGTAATCTGCAATAATATAGATCATAAATATTTGTCACGAAATTCGCATAACATGTTTTATGAATTTTTAAAAAAAGCTTGAAAAATTATAAATCTCAAAATGATTATATATACATGTTATAAAACAAATAATAATAATACAATTATCTCAAATATCAATGTACAAGGTTCATCTCGTTGAATGTATCCCGGTCAATAACTTTTTTGCTTGCAATTTAAAACAACCATGAAAATACGTTTTTATGATATGAAATGATTTTTAATAATAAAACAAAATAAAATGTTTTAAGGTCAATACTAAATAATGAAATAAAAAACTTATTTTATATGGGTATATAAAAATAAAATAAAAAATAAACAAATGGTAAATAAATAAAATAAAAGCTTCTCATCGACTGTATTTTCTTGACTTGATGCTGATTTTTGAAATCAAAACCGGTCGCTAATAAAAAAAAAAATAACATAATACTCCAGGCTAAGTTTATTTTATTTATTTATTTTATATTTTATATAATATATAGTGTATAAACTAAACATATTCATCCCCTTTTATGCCCATAAAAATGGAAAATTTGGATTTTTTTTTGGAATATTCCAACTTACTATAAAAATTGTGTTTTTCATAATATTTTTTTTTTGTATTACCTTAAGAATGTCCTGTGGTCATACAAACTTACCTTTTTTTTAAATGACACACCCCTATTTTAGCTACAGAATTTTATTCGTGTCATTTTTCCTATGAATTTTAATGTACTAAAATCAAAATAATTCTAACTAGTAGTTTTTAAATTATTTTTATTTAAGTATTAAAGATAGTATAATATCTTCTTAGGTGCCCACCACAATATATTATTATACAAATTAACCAAAAGCTATATTATGTATATTGTAATTTTCACTATAGTTATGGATTTCTAATACAATCATGAAGCTACACAATTAAACTTACGTTTATAGATGTTCTTATACTATATTTTTCTACAAACACGAATATCCTGATGATTATAATTTGTATGACACCTAAAATGCAATTAGTAACTTTTTTGTTTTCAGGTGATAATAAGTAATAACTACTTATCTGTTATTTATCTATCTACCTTTTTATACTGTAATTTGTAATAGCCCAAAAAACTACTTTCTTTAATAATTAAATTTGAATAATTCAAAAACTACTCGCTCAAATTTTGATTTCAACCAATCGAAATTTACAAAAAAAAAATAACCCGAATATGATTCCGAAGTTGAAATATGGGGTTACCCTTTGAAAAAAAAAATGTTTGTATCTCCACGTGAAATCTTTAACGTAAAATAAAAAGGTGAATTATAGAAAACATCATTTTTTTAGCGACTTGAACATTCCGAAAACAAAATCAAAATATTTTTGCATTTTTACGCCCAAAAGAGGCTTAGTGAATCACCCTGTATACAAAGTTCATAACGTTGATACGAACTTTCAAAATGAAAATTTACTTCTTATAGTCTTATTGTATTATTCGTTTTCTAACACATTAGACGGAAACCATAAAACATTACACGTTGGGTACTAAAATACAGATTAAATCAAAAATCAAATATTTTGTTAGCCTATAACGTAGATTTATTTTTTATTTTTATGTACCGTACAAAATTAATGAACATTAGGGTTTATCCAGTTTTTAGACCACACGACGAAATAAATCGGTACATCTCGTATTTTAATATTGTACGTACCTATAACACACAAATCCAGCGCATTTAACAGATTTAAAAACCGTATAAAACCGTGTACACACGTTCGTATTTTTAGATTATTGTAATTTACAATCAATAAAATTTAATGATGTATTTTAAAACGTCATTAAAATCTCCTTGGTCTTAGGCGTCTCAAACTTAATACCTCGGAATATTTTAAATAACTCGGGATAAAGATTGCCGCCTCCGCGGTCAAGGGGAATACCGTCGAATGGTACACAGTGTACGCGTAACCCCCCCCCCGTGAATCACGAAAGTAATAAAATACGAGATCACGGTGCTGAGGACGACGATGCACACGTATTGCAATGAGAACGGAAATCAACCAAAAAAAAAAAAAAAAAAAATGTATTACAATTAACGAACAAAAAACCAGGTAAGTCCATACGTTTCATACTTCCGAGTTATTTTAAAAGATCAAAAATGTGTTAAAAATTGAAAAGAATTTTACTCGACTATTAACATGAAATTAAAGATACTTAATGTGTCGAATTTTCAAATATAAATATAAATTTTTGAAGTTTTGATGAAATAAAACACGTCTCCTGATAATAATTTCAAAATATGGAATTATCTCGTTGTTGCACGGAGCCCTTCATTATTTTCCCCGGACAATGGCGACAGCCAGCGACTGCGAATAAAACAACATTGCGTGCGGTGTAGATCAGTGGTTCCCAATCGGTGGTCCGGGGACCCCTAGAGGTGTGTAGGTCGATATTAGAGGGTCCGCGGCTGTGTTTGTCAGGATGAAACCTGTTGCATTCACAAGGAATTTCCACAAGCACATTCGTAATAAGGGGGGGGTTCCCGGTTTAAAATTAAAGTTTTAACTGGGGGTCCTCGGCACAATGCTAATTTATTGGGAATCACTGGTGTAGATAGATAGTAAAATAATATTAATGTACGCGAAAATCGACATAAACGCCACCGGTATTTATTCATATATTATCAGGAATATTTTAAAAACGGCCTTATTATAGCTGGTGTACGCGAACACACTTTAATTACGAGACACTCGCTATCTCAACAATTATCCGGATTCTTGACTCCACCTCATCTGACTTGAGATTGGAATACAGGTACGCGTTAAAAAAAAAAAAAAAAAAAAAAACAGATACGAATCGAATTTCCAACGTTATCGCATGGCATATACATTACAATATTAATATACAGAAAGTAGGTATTATATACCAAGTAAAAACACTTTTTTTTTTCTTTTTTTCAAAAAATTTGGCTTTATGCACGTACGACACGCATTATTATTCACAAAATGCAATTATAAAAAATGCATAACAAAAACGAGACGCAGTACAATTATTATTATTATTTATCTATACATCTATTATATAGAGTCCAGCGGTTCCCAATTTTTTTTTCTCTAGGGAACCCTCAGAAAATAATTTGTGATTGGCGGATTAAGTCTTGATTTTTGGACTATTAATAATATTATAATCGTGTATCATATTATATGTTATTTATGCGTTATGAGTAGAGCTGTAATTTTATAGGAAACTGCAATTTTTTTAACTGATTATATAAATTGTAGCTTTTTTAACACAGAATTTAAGTTGTCTGACAAAAAATTAAATTTTGTTACTGTCGTTTTGAATTTGTTTTAACGATTTAAATTATTCTTTTAACATTTGTCCCTTATTTTTACCATTCACATCGAAATCTGTGAATAAACGTGAATTAACTTGAACATTTTTATTTAAAATATTCTGTATTATAAGTCAAATTTATGTATTATAAATTAATTTGTCTCCAAAATTCGATAAATTTAAGTTTGACCAGGTAAACGTATTTTATTAATTATTTGGATTTAATTGCACCCGGATGAGCCCACAGAGTCAAAATTTGTAAGGAGACTAAAATTAAAATTTTAATTATTATTTAATTTAGTGAAATAATAATTAGTGGGAGGGGAATACATAATTTTCATTGGCTTTCTTCTAATCTCTAAAAATTATTGAACCAAAGAAGACTATGTACAAAACTTTCGTCACCGCTTTGTCCCTCCCAAAAAAATATCCTGGATACGTCACTGCTTTCACTATTCCTATAAAGTCCCCATTTCAAGGGTTTATAAATTTATACTTCACAAGACTTGTCATCTACACTCCTATATCTTGTATTTGGTAGATGATGACAGTAATTTATTATAGAGATTTTAAGAGGATCTAATATATATAAAATACGTGTGTCAATACTCCTTGAGAGTTCAATTGAAAACTATTTTATATCTATTATGCTAATAAAAATAAATCGTTCTATTAAAAGAATTTAAATAGGTATATCCTAATTCAATTGTCGTTTGTCAGTAAAACACGAGAACGACGACAGCAAATTACCATCATATTACCTACCTTGAATAATAAAATCTATCGGAGTGTATATTGTAAAAGCTATAAATCGTTTTGATTAGATACTCGAAAACTTTTATTAAAATAAACTACTTTATTATTGTAATGTCACTATTGATTCAAAATTGAATTGTTTTATTTGTGGGTTCTGAGTGGAGCAAATGATAAATTATTTTTTCGTTGTTCAATTTGAAATCAATTTTTCCTTTTCGAAAACATGTTCGGATCAGTATGTGTAGCATATTAATATTATTTCTGGTGGACATTTTTTTAAAAATTTTCAATAGGGTCTCCAAAAATATTGAAAAAACTTAAAGTAAAAATGGTAAAATATGACGTAAACTAGATTTTTAATTTTCATGAAATCAATTTTAGTAATTTTTTCGTAACTACAAAACTTACAGTACTAGAAACTTAAAATATCCTCTAATTATCAATAATAGTGAATATAGTACAAAACGTGTATTTACATATAACAAAAAAATTAAACCAGTCTGGAAAAAGCTAGTCATTTTATTTTAATTAAAATTTTATAAAACTTTTAATTGTTGTTGGGGAGGGGAGGGGGTGAAAAAAATATACCATCTCTGGAAAATATTTATAAGGAAGCTATTTTTTTTAGATTCTGAGCAAAGCGAAGAAGCTTATGCATTTATACTGATGTTTATTTTGTTGTTATGTGAACACTTTTGCGTATAGAACTGCCAATCCAGCTTCGATCACAGCTATTTTTTGAATCAGAATTTGACTCTAGATGATACTTTATACTTGACATTTTTCGAAATTCGCATTATGTAAAAGGGTTGACACTTTTCGCTTTGACTGTTGGCCATTGTGAGACCATTGTTGCCATGGTAACGTGGTAATATTGGTAACTTGAAAATTCACTGCACATACATAACCTATACATTGATAACGACTAAGGAATTAAAGATAGTGTGGCTAAAATGACGTATAATTGGTAACCAAGGCAGTTTATATATTTACATTGAATTATATCTGATAGCGTGAATCCTACACTACACTTCATTTATTTAATTGAAAAGTATAACATTCTTTTTTGATTGATTTAATTATATTTTCCTATAACAATAAATGTTAACATAAAATTTTTTATGAACACTGCCCGAAATCGTTTTATTGGAGTATTCGATACACCCACCGAGAATATCGCACCCGAAGGGCGAAGTACATTATCCACGGTGCAAAGTATAACCGGCTAGTTACAATACCTCACCCCCCCCCCAGCCCAGGCCCAGGGACTGTCAAATCTGAAATCAACATTGATTGAAATGTATTTTGAATATATTCAGCAACGTAAGCACACTCAATAATGCGTCTAAGTAAATTATTTTACTTACTTTAATATCGGGTGAAACGAATTTCGAATCGTGAGCAAGCATCAGATGAAACGACCGTCCAAATGCTGTAAAATTATACTGAGGATGAGGATCCCAAATAAACGCGGTTTTGTGTCGATACTGTCCGGAATGGTGTTTGACCAGTTTCTCTTGGTCGTCGGCTTCACATGGTCAAATAAAAAAAGTTAATTATTAATTTTTGAAAAAAATAAATAAATTATTATACCTATTACGTTACGATTAACTTACGAGGGATTTGGTCGCCACCGTAGAGAATGTCGTGTACGTGTAATGATTCGGGGACTGACTTTATTGGTTTGGTATAATCTCGTTCGTACCAGACGTCGTCTTGGACGTCGTCAAATGATGACTTTTTAATAATTTGTTGAGGAACCATAAGTGTTTTCTGGGTTTCTTCTGAAAACAAAAAAAGTATACACTGTCGTTTAGTTAAAAAATACAGTGGACCATAAAATTGCATTTATCATCATTGAAGGGGTCGAGGATGGATTGAGTGCCCCTACTAGTTTTTCAGTTATTTTAGCGTACCCATACTTATTTTTTTTTGAGTAGAATGCAGAGAACGGCTTACTTTACTTGGAGTTTTGGACAAAAAAAAAATTAATGTATATACAGAAAAATAAAGTTTACAAAATTTGTGTTGACATCTGATATATGCATTAAAAAGACAGAAAATGTAAATAATTTGGATTAAAATTTTTTTTTTTTTTTGACAAAAAATAACAAAGTTAGTTTTTAAACTAGCCAAGTCAGAGAGTTATCAAAAAAAAAGACTTATTCCCAACTGAAAAACATTTTAACTATAGTTACAACACTGCCAGCACCAAAAACAAGTAAAGCAAAAAAAAGAGGAAAATAAAATAAAAATCATTGCCAATGTCTCACGAGAAAACAGTTTGGTTAGGTTTAATAGTTAATAGGTTTTAATTTGAAAATTTTCGAAATAAAAACTAAATTTGAATTTATACGTTTCAAACCCTCTAGCGGTCAATATGAATTAAAAAAACAAAAAATGTTAATGATTATTAAATTATTATTTATATATATTAAGCAATAGCAGAATAAAATAAATGTATTAGATTCTGAACAAAGTGAAGAAGCTAGTATTTTTACAATGATGTTTATTTTTTTTTTTTCTGTTAACACTTTTTCGTATAGAAATACTTGTCCAAAAGTTTCGATCAATAACTTTTTGAAACCGGATTCGCCTCTAGATTGTACTTTAGAGAGGTC